>WOUH02000012.1:5218298-5229718 GCA_009936405.2 Stevia rebaudiana
TTTGGGTGTGGGTGAAAGAAAAATATAAGTGTTTTTGATGTGGGATTGAGAGAAAAATATAAAAGAAATGTGGGTTTTTTTATTAAAAGTTGGAAGGTATTTATAGAGTGGTTAAAAGGATTTTTTTTTTAATTGACCAACGGTCAAATTTGACCCTCCAACGGTCACCCCCAACGTTCGAAAATTGATTTGCCGAAGCGACAATATGTTGCCGATTCAATGATTTTTGCCGAAGCCAAAGGTAGTGGTGGCGGTGTTGCCGAACGGCTTCACTAGCCGAGCCACTACCCAAAGCCCCACTCCCCTCACCCTTAGGATTTATGTTCAAAATTAACCTCTTGGTCTCAAAAGAAAATATATCTATTGAAGTATTATTGTTATTGTTATTTGAAACAATAAACTATAACCCTTAAAAAAGACTTTATTTATCATTTTGATAATAAATGATGATCATCAAAACGGAACAGAGTTCGAAGTACTTTGTCACATGATTCTTGATCGTAGAATATTATAAAGACATCATACCGATAATTTGATTGATTCAACCCGTAATGAGAAGTAAACAGGCGAGTTTATTTTATTTTACTCGAGTATTTCAAATATTAATTAATATCTTTCGCATAAATAATTGAAAAAAATACGTTTGTTTACCGAAATATTAAACACAAACAAAAGAAATAGTGTTAGTATACCTAAAACAATTGAGTGTACAACTCATGAATCACAACATATACTAGAGTATGTCAACATCGTGTTTAGTTTTAGGTGATGCGATCAACCACGTGTGCTGGATATTCAGCATAGAGATGTAAACCTTCTTTCTTTACTCCTCCATCTTCTCTCGATTGATACCATGTTTAGATCTGTTGGTGTTTGATTATTAATCTAGATCTCTTTTGTTTGCATATTCCGGGGTGATTACAGAGGTACAAAACACATCGAGGACTAGGAGTCGTGGAGCACAAAGATACAAGGCGACACTGATAAAACTTGTTTTTATTCAGTTCGAAGATTTATCTAGTTAATCGTGTTCAACTTACCTTAACAATTATTATAAAGGGAAAATGTCGTAGAATTATAACCAACTTTCAACTTTGTTTCAGTTAAGTCGTTAATACTTTTTTGTTTCAATCAAACCATTATAGCTTGAGAAGGTGTTTAATCCTATACATTTTAATGACGATATCAAGTTATCATCATGTCATGTGAAATTTCATTATTTTTTCTTTTGTTTTTTAAATGGTAATGTGGATTAAAGTTGATTATGAGAATTACAAAATAAAGAAATGATAGTTTATTGTAGAAATTAATTATAATATTTTTTATTTGTAAATTAAACTATATCTTTTAAAAACATTTTTTTAGTTTATATAAATAAGGAAATTATGTTTATTAATTTTTAAATATTTATTATTTTTTTATTTATTAAATTTACATAATCAACTTTAATATGTTATCATTTAAAAAAGGAAAACAAAAATCCCAAATGACATGTTAAAATAATTTTGTAGGAAAAATATATGGAATTAAAACATCTATTAAAATCAAGTGACTAATTAAAACAAAAAAAATATGTAAGTAACTTAATTAGACTATGCGTAGTGGTTGAAGCTTTGAAGAAGCTTTGAGTATGACGCGTCAGTGTCACGTAGGAGAGAGAAGGGGTGATGGAAATGGGTGTAGTGGTTGGGCTTTGAAGGGGCTTTGGGTAAAAAAATAGGAGGATGAGGTGGTATTTTATTATTGGTTGAAAAATAAAAAAAAATAAAGAAAATAAGATGGGGCCCACGAAACCCTAAACTACTGCTGCTTTTCTTCTTCCCCTTCCCTCCAACGCCCGTTGCAAATTCCAAGCCTCCCCCCACCACGCCCCACCTGAAACGGTGTTCCCCGGCGTTCCACGCCCACTACGGGCAGTCTTAGAATAAAGTTGAAAGTTAATTACAATTTCACAGATCATGCGTTTTGGGAATATACAAAATTAAATTACATGCATACCATTGATAGTATGTAGTTTAAAACTTTCTTGAGTCAAAACAAACCGACCATAAGCCTAGACAAGCTCAGACTCAACCCATGGACCCCTAATGATGCCTTAAGAAGAAATCTAATTTCGTAATCTAGAAAGAGTGAAATCTAACATATAATACCAAAACTAATAAAAAGTCATTATTTTTCTTAACTTAGAATGCATCATACATAACATTTAAAACAAGTCTCATATAAGTCCAAATACATAAATATAGAGTGATCATATTAATTACAGTTTAGAGTTCGGGTTTTCATAAGTACCTAAAACTTATAATCAAGCATTTCATCATAGTCCGATGAGATGCTGCTAACTGTGAGCCTTAGCATGGGGTTGGTTCAGTATTCAAGTGAACCAACTGATCCAACCCCATTGCTGAGGCTCATAGACTCTTGGCGACTCGGAGTATAGTTTTCGAAGCCATTATCTGAGGGTTTTGGCATCTGAACGGAGTTGAGAAGCTCGAGCCCTAGTTTCCCCATTTGTTGCACTTCTTGCGGCGAAAGTATTTTGATACACCATACACTGTTCACAAACTCCCTGAGATCAAACAAACCGTTAAACGTCATGTTTGATTTGTATTTGTTACCGGTAACAATTCCGGAACACGATTGAAAACTATTTGGTTTTTGAATGTCATATTTAACCTGTTTAATTAAACGGGTCATGTTTAAGCTGACTTGTTTAACCCTGTTTAACTATCGGGTCTGTTTAACCTAGTTTATACAAACCACCAACCCGATTAAAACGTTTACAACTTGATTACGACCAACCAACCCGTTTGATCGTTTAGATAAATGGTTACACGGGTCACGTTCAGGTTACACAATTTTAAGTGTCCAAGTTAGGGTTCGTGTTTTTACACAAGTCATGTAGACACATACGCGTGTGACTACGCGTTCTAGTTGAGTAATTCAAGTTGTCAACCTGACACGATTGACACCCCTAGTATTTGTTCTTTCAAATAGTAATCATATGAGCGATAACACAATTTTAACGATCAAAATATCAAAAAATGTAGTTATTAAAAAAACGAAGAGAACTTACGGCCAAGGGTCATCACCGAGGAGAAGAACGTCATTCTCCCGGTCAACAAATACAAGCTGCCAGCCTGATCTCAACGGGTCCTCCAATTGGCCTTCAAGCCCAAACATTTGACCCAGTTCACTTCGCAGTTCATGATAGCTGCTGAACTTGCCTATATCAAGTGACCTCCCAAAACACCCCGATTTATGAACCTGTTATAAACAAACCCGCGTTAATAAAAACAAGATTTTTTTTATTGATAATTAAAAAGATATACCTTAACAAACGTTCCAGCGGGTGGGTTCGTTTGACCGGTTTGACCTGCATTATCAGGAGACTGCAAGAAACCCGACCCGTCGATAAAATTTGAAGGGGTGATTGTTGGATTCATTGAAAACCCATTTCCTGTATTACTCATGGTGTAATTGGAAGAAGTCAACGGCATGGTCAATGAACCACCGCCTTGCATGAAAAGATTCGGGTTATCGATGTTAACTCCAAATAAAAGATTACTATTGTTCGGTTCTTGATCAATAGAACACTCACGTCCCGGAAATGGAGGTAAAGAAACCGCGTTTTGTGAAAGATTTGTGTTGTGAGAAGAAAGGTTCGTGTGGGCCGGTGGACCCAACTGTTCAACTTGGTGAAGAAGAGACTGTGATGAACCGGATACGAGAAGCGGGTCAACCGCGACCCGTTTAGCGGGCCAGCCCGTGGGAGTTAACATTGAGGTGGACCGAGGCATGTTGAGAAGATTTGAAGTTTCGGAGTGTGAAAACGGGCCTAAAAGCCCGTTTGAATTAGGAAAGTTTTGATTTTGGATCGAAGAGGTCATCGGGAGTAAAGTTTGTTGTTGGTTATTGAACGGGTTCTGGTGGTTCAATTGTTGTGAAAGTAGATGCGACTGTTGATGTGGAACGGTTAGATTTTCGAGAACCAAAGTGGGTTGGGTCGATTGGTGAACCATTTGGGCTGGGCCAGGCCCAACCGAACCCGAACCGGTTTGGTGTTGTTGAAATTGTAGAAGTGATGATGGGTTTGATGAATCAAGACTTCTCATTTCTTGTAATGCGGCTGCAGCCATCGCTTGGTAAATATCGGTTTGCATACCGACCATGCCCATATCGAGCCGCGGTTGTAGCCAATGTGAACCGTTGAGTCCTTGAAAGTTAAGAGACTGGATCCCACGGTCTAACGGGTTGCCACGAAGCCACATCATTGGCGAGTTCATTCCTAAATCTTCTTCTTTCATCCCTAAATCCATATATACAATATGGTTAATTTCATATATATCTTTACCAAGTTGACAAATATCATTATATCCTTTTATAACACTTTTCATAAAATAACATTTTTTAATCCCCATTTTATCCTTACTTTATTAAAATATATAAAATTTTATTACCATTTCTAGCATCATCCTTTTGAGAAGGCATATATAATTATGTAAATATAGTATATTTGTAATGTATTAAATTGGCATTCATTAACAAGGATAAGGGGCTATTTGGCAAAACTGTGCTGAACCAGTAAGAGGTCTGACTGATTAAGAGGTAAGATCTGAATGATTCAGCATATTCCTGAAAATTTACCATTCAGAGGTGCAACCAAGCAACTCCCGCTTTTAAGAGGCTACCAAACAGCCCCTAAATAATGCGATTATAGAGATATATACGATATTTGATATGTTTTTGAAACATACATATGCAATTAAATCTTTATAGTATATTAAGAAATAACAAAAAAAAAAGTGTTAAAATTACCGGTAAAAGAGGGAAGCCCGGGTGGCCACGGTCGCTTGAGCCCGAGTGGAAACTGAGAGGGGTACATTGGGAAAGTGGTTAACGGTTCAATCTCCCAGAGTGAAACCCGCGGTTGTTTCTCACCAGCCGTCGACTCATCCCACCCGACCTTCACGGACCGCCAGTGTGAGTTGGGCCAACGAGCCGGATCCAGGTCACCAATGCCCGTTATAGTGCCCATATAGCTGAAACACATACAATATAAGTCATACATACTTTTTATATAATGATAATAATTGTGGCAAATTTCACATCATACCGGCGGACACTTGATTCTTCAGTTTCGAACAACATTCGAAAGCGCATTCCGACAGATACGCGTGTATGATACACGGCTTTAAGATACTTAGCCAAAGGAATAACAAATTCGGATGGACTCGCCCTGAGAAGATGTCGATTTTTTAGTGTCTTAATTCATACGAATTTTATAAAAAAATAATAATAATTTTTTTTAAATACCTTGGATTATAAAAAATGGTGAATCGGCTATTAGTTGCTGCTGCGTGTGCAGCAGCAGCAAGAAGCCCGAGGTGCATGCTTTCACTTGATAAAACCGAAGAAGGCATAACGGTTTGAGGTCGGTTTGCATGACGGATTCCTAACAGCAACTGATTTTTCTCATTCCTGCCGACGTTCAAAATAAATAATATTAATTAAAAATGTAGTTATAATGTTTAATATAATTTTAATTGTTTAGGTATAACAAATGGTTACCATATAAATAAGACTGAATCACCCGCAACGAGTTTTTTTGCACTCACGAAAACACTCCAACCAGTTGTGAGAAGATGCCTTTTTGGCTGTCCTGAAATGGCATACAATATACATATTTTAATTTATATATTTATAATTTTATACTTAAAAAATACTCAGAAAGAACGTGTTTGACATGTTTATGGAATGAACTAAGTTGTAAGTATACCGCGGAATATGTGTCTAAATTTCCATTCGTTATCGTGTAAATCTCTCGCGATTAATTCTTGAGCCGGAGGTTGCTGTGAGAAATCCTGCAAATAAAAATTTTAATAAGTAAAATTAGTCAAAATTAGAGGTGAACAAATGTCACATGGTCAGAGGGGGTTGAGTTGCCGTTTAAAACCGGTTGATTCAAAATTGGTAAATTTGTTTTGGGTTGGACCAGGTTGAGTTGACTTTGAACACTTTTTGACCTTGATAAACAACATAAATGATATCATTTTAGTAACAATCTATGTTTATGAATCAAATGTTTCATGAATTTGATATACTCTTTGGACCACAGTTGACCAATTTCACGTGCTTTCTTTTAAAACAACCCGAATCGACCCTTTTAAAATAAACGGGTCAAAACTAACCCGAATCGATCCTTTTAAAATAAACGGGTCGAAATAACTCGAATCGAACCTTTTAAAATAAACAGGTCCAAACTGCACTTCAACTCAAGATTATAACTTTGATGAAACACATCATAATGGACAGATCATATTTTATATACATTTATTTATCTATTTATTTATTTTAGCATACCAATGGTGGAAACACTTTCTCAGCTGCACGACGAGGAACCGAAAATCCACCATGAGTGCTAGTGTCACTTGCAGTCAGTGTTTTACAAAAATAATTTGTCGGTTGTTTGTTAGGAGCACCCAAATCTGCTGGAAGAAACGCCTCTTTTTGCTCTTCCTACATAAATCACCAAAAATAAATTAAATAAGGGAAATTAATAATAAACTTCCATAAAAAGTTTAAAAAATAAATGGACAAACATACCGAGCTCAGTGGTTGCAATGTCATCTGAGCATAAACTTCATCGGTCTCCACATCTGCCTGATGCAATAAAGATATAAATGAAGATGACAAAAACGTACATATAATCGGAATTTTTTAAAAAATATATATATTACAAAATAACTGATTATGGGTGCTTACATGCATTGTGACATTGTGAAGTTGACAAATGAGTTGTGGAGGTAAACTTGGATAGTTAGGAGTATGCGCATCAACTTCTTTGTTTGTTGATGCAGCAACCTATATTAATATTAACCAAAGTAATTAAGCGTATACTAATTACATCAACGCGTTGCAAAACACTCAGGAAAAGAGTTGATAATTTGAAAAATAATATGATTCTTTTTTGTATAATTAGATTTACAAGGTAAATACTTCACTGTATTAAGCTATTTTTTTGTATAAATAATGTTGTTTACCATTCTAACATATCCCGAATTCGTACATAAACGGGTCGAATAAAACCCAAAACGGGTCAAATAAAGTCTAACCTGCTCACTGTGACCCTGCGGGAAATAAACCACACGACTACCGACTGTCGGAAGAGAAACAAGAGGACCCGCACAAGCATGCCAAAGTTCAGAATTCAAACATCTTTTCTCCCCTGAAAACAAAATCACACAAAAAATATAAATTTTTACACAATTAATAATCTTAAATTAATAAATTAGTTGGCTCAATAAATCAAGAGTGATGTTAACATGTTAATATTGAACTACAAAGTATTCACAATAGGTTTCTAATTCTAATTAGAACTAAAATAACTAGATGCAGTTTAACCATATGATCAAAAACCAATAATAAACGAAAACTAATCATTACGCTATGATCAAAGTGAAAAAGAACAGACCTTCAGGCAATTGCTGATCGAAACCAACAGCTGAAAACTTCATTTTCAGAACTTCAAACAACTAAAATGCTACTAACAATCAAGAATCTAAACTGTTAACCACAAATTTCCTTAAAACTGTGAAAAAGGGACCACTTTTTTCTTCAAGACTAATGATTCTTGCTTCTTTTCAACGATCCATACAAAAAAAAACCCAATATTCCACTAGATTTTCAACCGAAACCGGTGGTACTACAAAACAAAAAAGATTTCCACTTCATTCGATCTTGATCTTCCAAACCCTAACCCCAAAATAACACCAAAAAGTAGCTACAAACAGCTTCATCTAGCAACAATCTTGTTTTCTTGATTTTGTTACAAACCCACCACCAAGATTTACACCAACAAGTTTATTTAGCTGCAAAATTCACTTCAGATCTCAACACCTTGAAAAGCCCTAATCTTGAAAACTTTTTGTAATCTTGAAACTTGTGTACACAATAATTTTAAAGAAAACCCAGATCTCTTTCACCAAGATTCATAGATTAAAGTCAAAAAGCAAGCATCTTTGAAGCTAAAACACTTGAATAACAATGGATTCCTTCAATTAAAAACCAAGATTTGAACTTGTTTTTCTCTTTTGTGTGTGTTTTGTGATAAATATTGGGTGAGATCAAAGAGTTCTTCAACAGTTTTCTTGCAATTGAAATGGTTGTCAGCTCCTTCGCTGCTAATTTGATACTCCAACTTTACTGTTACTGTTGCAACTTCAAGTACTCTCTACATTCTTATATTCTATTTTCTTTTTTCTTTTTCTTTTTTTCTTCTCTCTCTCTCTCTCAATCAATCATCAAACATTGCCATTAAACTTTTTCTTGACCCAACTCTTTTCTGGATCTTAAATAACAAATTCAGTATATATAATAAAGCAAAAATCAAAAGAAACCTTAAACTGTAGCTTTATCTTTCACATTTTATCAATTTTATAAAAAGTAACGAAAGAAAAAATAATAAGTTAGACGAGTCATATCATGAAAGATGAGTAGGATCCTTATTAAATTATTTATGTAAAGAGAACCCTTTTTAACTTATCTATTAGATGTGGAGATTAAAATGCCGAACAAAAATAATATTACTTCACATGGATGGTGTTAAAAAGAAAATTTAGAAAACCACTCAATAGAACTTCATTATACGAAGACTCCACGTATTGTGATTATAGACAGAAGCAAAAATGGGGATTTATAAGGAGGAATGTGAGAGTAAAACCCACTTATAAGAACAAGACGTTATTTATATTTACGGAAAAAGAGACCCGCTCGGTTTACGTTTGAGGGTTCAAACAAAACCGAACGATGTACACAAAATTAAGCAAGTAAGAAATTATTGTTTTTACTCAATGGGTAGTTTTTTAAAACCATATAAAGTTGAGACAAATTTTAGTATTTTACAAAGTTTTTAAAAGGTTTAAAGTGTGAAAATGTCAATCATGAAAGTTTAAGTTTGCAAAATGAGAAGTTAAAAGTAAAAAATGTAGGCCACCTTAGGGACACTAAGAGACTTAACATAAAACGCACTACCAAGTCGCTCATGAAAGATTAGTTGTTTACTATTAAAACAAAATATATATAATATATAATGCAAATCAGTGGGAGAGGAAGCCCACCGATGTTGCCTATTAAGTTGGTGTTTGATAAACGATTTGACGATCAATATGTTTATCAAACGGTTAGACACGACAACCCAAAACTATATTAATTATAGGTCGTATTTTGGATCCTAGAACAAGTCAAGAAGTTATAATCATGTTGTAAACATGTTAAAAGGTTTAGACAAAATTACACAAAACATCCTTTAGGTATATACAAAATTGCAGGTTTCATCATTTGTGTTTAAAAAGTCTCAATTTCATCCTTTATCTTAACAAGTTGTTGTAGTTTACGTCCTTTAAGCTAACAAATGTTACTTTTTCAGTTAAATTTTTAAAAAATGACCAGAGTGCCCGTAAATAATAAATGATGAAACATAAAAGTTTATAAAACCTAAAATGACGTTTCTTGCAATTTGTTACAAGAAATTAATATTAATATTTTTATTATTTTATTTATGTTATTAATGACTTATAACAAAAATTACGTTACTTTAAATTGATGTTTTTTTTAGTTCATAAACCAATATTTATTTTTAAATAAGTTTATTAAACTTTTTTTAAGTTTTTCTAAACTTATTTTAATAGGATTTTTTAGTTTTTCTTAAAATAAATTTTGTAACTTTATAACCAAACTTATTATAAAACATAATTGTTTATCTCTAACGTAAAATTTCATCATATAGTAGGTAAAATAAGAACCTAACTCAATACACTATTGATTTCATGTCGTTGCAATTTTACAAAAATTTGAAGTGTTCGGCCATATCGAAGCAAGATGATCAACTTCACACTTTTGCTCCAAAAAAATAAAAAAAAGATTAAATATCTTGTACTATTGAAAAGCAAAATTTTTAAAATACTTAAATTTACATAAAAACCAAAATTTTTAAAGATTAAATTTATGTTTGGTTATAAAGTTCCAAATTTAATTCGTAAGAAAAACTAAAAAATCATTTTAAAATAAGTTTAGAAAAACTTAAAAAAAAAGTTTACAAAACTTATTTTTGTTAAATATTTTTTATTTGTTTATGAACTAAAAAAACATTAATTTAAAGTAACTTAATTTTTTGTTATAAACCATTAATAACATAAAGAAAATAATAAAAATATTAATATTAATATATTTTAGCAAATTACAAGAAACGTCCTTTAAGTTTAATAAAATTGCAAGTTTCCCTTTAAGTAACATCTGTTAGCTTAAAGGACGTAAACTGCGACAACTTATTAAGATAAAAGATGAAATCATGACTTTTTAAACACAAAGGATGAAATCTGTAATTCTGTGTACACCTAAAGGATGTTTTACGTAATTTTGTCAAATGTATATTGAGTTATAACCAATGAGTTAAAAGAATCATAAACAAGGTTATAGTCAACCTGGTTAACCATACAAATTAGCAACTTAAAAATCTAATTGTTATTGGGTCATGTTCCCGATTGTGTCAGAAATTGACACCGTATGCATAACTTTAAATCATATATAAAAGATATTATTTAAGATTGAAATGTTTTTGGCCACTATAGAGAAAGATAGATGTATTACGAAGTAGGATTTTCATGGACCCAGAATCTAGACTTAGATTGGATTGTGGTCCTAACGCGGTACCATCTATCTTCATTCATCGCAAATCGCCAAAAAGCCATGTAAAGTTTTTTATTTTCAAACTTCAAATCATTACTTTTTTTTATTATAATTCATCAACGCCAATAAATTGCTGAATAAAATCATTTTCGGATTACAAAACTAAAGATATTTTGACCGACTTTAAAGTGAAAATTCAATTTAGAAATCGTATATCATAATTTTTTTAATCCGCCAACTCACGTATTTAAAGATTTTGGGTGCCCTACGAATTATAGACTCACAAAGTAAGATTTTATATATTTAGAGAATCTTTTACCTAAAAAACTCTAAACTGATTAACGTAGATTATGATAGAGAAAAAGATGTAGATGAGATTTTATACAAAAACTCTAAAATTTAGAGATGTGATTTGTTTATTAAGTTTTCTTCAATTTACATGTTTTATTATGTGACGCCCCAAACTCCATGGGCTCGCCACGTCATCGGCTTTACACAAAACACAAGGTCTAAACAGAATTACACAGCAGCGGAAATAAAACTCAAATATATATATATCAAACCAGGTGTTATTACATTTCTTTCCAACTAGTTTACATTATGTTACATTAACTATGCCAGCATTTTATCTAGGTCCGATAACGCCTTCCAGCTAATCCATCCATCACCTGCCACCTGACGTTCCTGCATCTGACATGCATACTTACAAAACGTCAGCTTACGCTGGTGAGTTC
>WOUH02000012.1:5229818-5241574 GCA_009936405.2 Stevia rebaudiana
CGTTAGGGACGGAAACCATTAAAACTTGAAACGTTAGGGACGGAAACCATTAAAACTTGAAACGTTAGGGACGGAAACCATTAAAACTTGAAACGTTAGGGACGGAAATTGTTAAAACTTGAAATGTTAGGGACGAAAACTGTTGAGTGATGAAACGTTAAGGACTGAAACTGTTAAGAGATGAAACGTTAAGGACGAAAATTGTTAAGAGATGAAAAGTTAAGGAACAAATCTGTAAAGGGTAGACTAAAACTGTTAATCTTTGCAAAACTCAGGGACGAAAACTGCAGTTTACTCTTTTTTTTTACCAACCCATATATATTTTATATTTTATATTTTTATAGAAGATTTGAGTTTCTATGCACAGTTTTGTAAGAATCTTTAGGAGCTAGTTGGTCGGTGGGGTACTGACTAGCGAATAACAATTGGGATCAATTAAATTGATTGGAATTTTATATGGAAATTTTCAAACTTATATGCACAAACAATTTTGTATTTTTGACCGATTTCGATTGACATTGACCACTTTGCCGATTTTGACTGATTTTGATTGTGATTTCCTTCAGATTAATGATTAATACTGAATTTTACAACACTGGCTAATGAATATGTATTTAGGTTTACTTACCACTTTTCCAGTAATCAATATGTACAAATTTGTTGGGATCTCATTTTGTAAAATCACAACTTCCTTTGGTGGAAAATACTCAGCTTCCATTTCAGAAACCTTTAAAAAAACATGAATAAATAATATTATTGAATATGATTTAACATTTATTTAGAAGCAGGAAAAGTAGATTATTACCAGCTGAAAAAGACACTCATGTGAAATGCCACTAAACAAATGAACATTTTGCACAATTGGGTAAAACAGGTGGCGTGATATGCTTGCACGAAGCGCTTTTGGCAGACAGTTTAAGGTATCTTGCTGTTTTAACCCCCGTGTTTTGTAATCTAAACATATGTGTGACAATATTTGCTCTCTAATTTCTGCTGGAAGATGATTCCGTTTTGCAAATTCTGAAGCAGCATTGACTTTATCCCTCTACATCAAAACCTTTGTCTCATAAGTTTGACTAATAAAATCTTTTTTTATTAATTCTCTTTTATTTTAGACAAATTAGACAAATTGAATTCTAATAATCCCAACTTTGACCTATTGGCCGGTAATAATCCCAACTCAGCAAATTGTTAACACCACTCCCAACTTTTATATCATTTACATGTGAGAGTCTCTAGTTAACG
Source organism: Stevia rebaudiana (assembly GCA_009936405.2). Classification (NCBI taxonomy): domain Eukaryota; kingdom Viridiplantae; phylum Streptophyta; class Magnoliopsida; order Asterales; family Asteraceae; genus Stevia; species Stevia rebaudiana. Next base: position 5,231,064 of record WOUH02000012.1, read on the forward strand.
GAACCTAACTCCGTTAACATATTTCTGACGTGGCAATATTGGCTGACATAGCAAGATTTTTCTGACGTGGCATGCTGACAATGCAAGATTGCTGACGTCATCAATATGCTAACATAGTTAGCTTCCGTTAGTTAGGGACTGCCACAAATAAATGATATAAAAGTTGCGACTGGTGGTAACAATTTCTTGGGTTGGGATTATTACAAGACAATAGGTCAAAGTTGGGATTATAAAAATCCAATTTGCCTTTATTTTAAACAATTAACATCACATTAGCTTCTCTATCTCAATCTCTATAAATCACTTAAAATAATAATTAAATAATAATTTTTAATACCTTTATTATTATATTTTCTCTCTCATCCACTTACAACCACTTTCCTATTCAATAAAATATAATTTTTTTAAGATCACTATTTTTTTCTCTCTCTTATTCAATTTACAATCAATTTCTCTTTATCTCTTCACTCACAACCACTTTCAATAAATTTCTATAATACAGAGAAATGAGAATACACTCAAACAAAATTTAGAGAACCACATGTGAATGCTCTAAGTAGATTTAAATGTTTCTTTTTGAAAATAACATTCATCTACTGATTTTGACTTGTGATTTCAACATTTTGAGCAGAAAACAAGGATACTTACAAAATCTCTGGTGTTTCCAGTCCAATGAACAACAAGATTTGTCATGTTTCCAATGAGGTAAGCTGTTAATCCTAAGTTGAATAACATATAACAGATATCGAACACCATTTCTCGTGTATTCTCCGCGTGTAAATCTCCATAACCAGTAGTTGTTAGAGTCACAATTGACCAATACAATGCTGTTACATACCTATTCCAGATGCTATCGCTTTTGAAATCCGGATAAACCGCACCGATCCATGTTTTATTCGGGTCTGGATATCTATCCGCTATCAAGTAGTTAAAGCATCCAGCACAGTGTACCGCAAATAGAGTCACCTAAGTTCAAATCAAAATATTTTTCAACAATTGACTAAATTGCCCTTGTTATCATAATATTCAGTTAATCCGATCTTTTCCAAATCTGATTGATTTAAAACAGATTATGCGGTTTCAAAACCCGTAAAAGGCTTGGTTTCTTACCGATATGAGCTTCGTACAACGGATCCAGAAATAGTTGAACCTGATGTCCTTCTCAAGCCTAAATTGAACCATATAGATTTTGTTAATTAATGGTATATATTAATATTAATATTAATGTTAATATACCTTGCAAACAAGGAGCTAACTCTTCGAAGACGCCATAATCGAAGCATACCGAGCATTTTAAAACCAATCTGACTTTCCTTATGTATGCAAAGAAAGATGATGGATCTAAATGGTACGGTTGAACTTACATCAAATATAAACCAGGTTGTGAGATACCTGTTTACAAATTACAATGCAAGTGTTCATAATTCATAAAACCATTCTTGAAAATATAAATTTGGTAAATAAAATGAATAATCGATAGATGACCTCACTGCGATTTTCTTGTGATCATCAACGAGCGCATACGATTCGCTATCGAGATACGCGACGAAGAAAGTTAGAATGATATCGATGGCAAAGAAGCCGTTGACTATGTTGTCAAAGATTCGTAAGGCGCCTTCTTTTTTATCAAGAAACGCTAAGTCGAATGGTGAAATCCATGCCGAGTAAATGACTAAAATAACCAGAAACATCTCCCATGCTCTGAATAAGAAGAAAAATAAGTTAAAATGGAAATACATAGTTATATACCCTATATCGACAGACTTCTCATATTCAAATCTAGCTTCCACTGGTTTCTCGTCTTAACAGGGAATTGATGGGGCTCATGAACGGGTAACAAAAGAAAATGAACAAAAATGATCATAGGCTCACCTATAGCGTCTATCAAAAGGGCAAATTATGTAACTTCTGAGGACAACCGACCGGTTAAGATTAGCTCCTAGAGACGGGAGTAGGTCGGTAGAGAAAAAGCCACTTTGTGTAGACTTTCCGGTAAGACGATCCTCAATACATAAGCATCTTAACAAGCTCTTGTTTGAAAACGACATTTTGTAGTTGGAGAGTCAAAACCTAAAAGTATGGTGATCAAGTGATGGTGTTTATATATACACTACTAATATGGTGGCTGGTGAAATCATCACAAGATTTTCATGGGTTTTTTGTTATTTTCATTGATGTCTTTAATTGAAGTGGTGGACATGATGCAGTTTAGAAAATGGTCCTAGGATTGGTGAGGTGTGGGGTGATTTCATGTCAGATGCTAGAAAAGTGGCTACAAGTGTTTGATATAAAAGCTAATGGACCAATAGAATCTGTCTTCTGCTTCTAAAAAAGATGCTTAAAGTGATTATTTTTTACAATATTTAAACTATCATAACTCGATTTTATCAACTCCCATTACCATCTCGTTACCGTATTTTGTTTTTGGTTGATTAGTTTATAGGGTTATTGGATTATAATACTCTCAACTATCATTATATGGCCGGCAATACTCATAAGTTCAATATTGTCTTACAGCACTCCAAACTTTCAACTTATTTTCCTCGGACACTTCAAACCAAAAAACAAATTGATGCAAAACTAAAAGATAAGCTCTTTTCATTTAGCTAGGGAGTGGCGGAGGAAAACAAACTGAAAGTTGGGAGTGCTGAGAGACAATATGAAAGTTAGAAGTATTGCCGGCTAAATGATGATAGTTTGAAGTATTAAAATCCAATAACCCTAGTTTATAAAGCGATAAAAAATTGATGAGGAAACTTCCACATGAACAAAAATACCATCTACCTTGCCTCCACATATGTAAAATATGTAATGGGTGTGGTTTATTGGTGTTTTCACGAATTCATGCATTTCAAACAATTTTAGGTATTTTAGTTGTACTAAATTGGGTTAAGTCACTTTTCTTTGTAATTTACATGTTTTTTGACTGGTTGCTTCTTTTAATAGAACAAGTACTATGTGTTTGTTCATGTTACATGTTTATATTTTTAATAAAAAATATACATAAATAAATTAACACATTAAGTTTGTGTAAAAAGCGACCAATAATCTCACGGTTACATGTGATATGTTTAACAACTTTATATTATATATATCACAAACATTAAAATATTAACAGTAACACACGAATTTATTTATATTGCTTTATTTAGTCAGTTTATTGAGTTTTAAGATTGAATAGAATACATTCTAAAAGAATTAGGAAATTGGGGTGTTTGGAAAATAAACTTGGCTTTGAAAGAAAAGGAGGCGATGGTTTGGATTCATCCTCTCCAACTTAGAATCAAACTAAAAAGTAGAATGTGAATTGGTTTTGGCTACACCGTGCAATTGTGCCTATCAACTTCAAGACAGGCAAAACGAGAGGCGTCCGAAGGATAAAAATGTATTAACACGAGTCACTGAGTGTCGATATATTATTGTATAATTCTTTTGTAACATGATGCTCTACTGAAATATCACGCTAAGACGTAAACATCATAATCAAAAAGTTGAATGCCATGTTAAAAAAAGGCGTCGCTTGGTGTGAATCACTATGACCAAACTAAACCGTCATGTTGGAAAGGTGTAAACCATCTAAAGCGTCATGTGACTAGAAAGCTAAAAACGTGTACGTTCTGAACGAACTAAATGTCATGTTTAAAATGAGCAAAAATATGTAAAACTCATGAGTCATGACCAAATAAAACGACATGTTGAAAATTAACATTAAAGTGAGAAAACGTCATGACTAAAATTTGAAACGCTATGTGACGTCTAGATCTAAGTGTCATGTTGAAAATGTAGGGATTCATACATATGTTTCAAAATGATTTTTATATACACAACATTGTTGATAAACATAACCATTACATGTATGTATCATGTTTTTTTATTAGTAAATCTTTCTTTTAAGATTGGAAATTATTAAATCTTATTGTTTTTGTTTCGCGATAAGATAATAATAGTTTGTCTAGATGCTTCCAATGTACATATATGTATCTATTGTACGCAACTATAAGCTAACATGTGCCATAACAATAATATATATAGCTCACAAGATAGATCCCATGTATTTATTTTTCCGTGCGTTTTAGCATGAAGTTGCAGGCTCGTTACTGTGTTTCTAAAACTGTTTTTTTTAACAGCATACGTAATTCTAAACCGACGATAGCTTTCAAGTCAGTCAAATACGTAGCCAAACTCACATTTGCCTTTTTATTTTGACTAAAATGGTTGATCAAGAACGTAACCAAACACACACCCAATAGTTTAAAGGGATAATGACATCTCATAATTGAATTCTTTAATAAATGTATCGATTTATATGTGGTATATACTTTTGTATATCCTGAGTTCATGTACTTATAATATGTGTTCCGTACGTGCTTAAAAAATAAATGACTTGATGTTTGCATAATAATTAACATTACGAAGATGGAACGCATTTTGCAATGAATTGCTAGGATGGTATCCTCTTACAAATCTAACCCTAACAAATAATTTTATATAATGTGACAATTGCATAATTTTTTGAATTTTTTATATTTTTTATTTTATCTTAAACTAGCTTAAAACTTGTGTATTACACTGCGTTACATAATCAACAATTAAAACTTTATCATTGAATCATTGTATATATATATATTAAGTTACTATGTTGTGAAGACAAAAAAAAGTACATGTTTGACACTTTTATATAACTATGAATTATGCTTTTAGATTTTAAAACTATTCATTAGAAACTTTTTAAATATAAATTTCTTAATAGTTGATAATAATACAAATGAAAAGAAACCTTAAATTTAAATTTAAATAGAGTAAGTGTGGTTTTCCTTTTTAAGATTGCAAGACTTAAACAGTTTTAGTCCACCCTTAACTGTTTTTGTCCCTTACGTTTCAAGACTTAACAGTTTTTGTCATTAAACCTTTAACAAAAGAATATTAAGACTAGAAACGTCAGAGACGAAAATTGTTAAAACCTGAAACGTTAGGGAAGAAAATTGTTAAGACTTGAACATAAGGGATGAAAAAATTTAAGACTTGAAACGTTAGAGACCGTTTCCATTTAACGGTAGACTGAAACTGTTAAATATTGCAAACCTCAAAGATAAAAAGTGCAGTTTATTTAAAAAAAATATATATAATATAAATGCTAAATTAGATAATAACAAATTTAAATAATTTTTGTAAATTAAAATAAAAAATTATGAAAGTATTCAAATTATTAATCTAATTAATTTAAATAATAAAAAAACTCTTGAAATATTGAGAGAATGTCATATGACATTTTTTTGGAATTTTTTATTAGTAAAAGATTATAAAATAGTTTTAAATTTCAAAATTATCTAAATTTTTTATTATCTAATTAAATATTTATCCTATATATTTAAAATAGTAAACTACACTTTTTATCCCTGAGGTTTGCAATAGTTTAACAGTTTAAGTTCACCGTTAACAGACGCCGTCCCTTAACGTTTCAAATTTTAACAATTTTTGTTCGTAACATATCAAGTCTTAAAAATTTCCGTCCATAATATTTTAAGTATTAGCAGTTTTTGTCATTGACAATTTTTTGTTAAGGATTTAATGACGAAACTGTTAAGAACTTGAAACGTTAGGTACGAAACTATTAAAATGGACTAAAACTGTTAAACATTGCAAATCTTAGAGACAAACCGTAGTTTACTATGTTCAAATATTAAATTTGACTTTTCTTTCATTTATATAATTACCAACTAAAGTTAAGAAATTTAAATTTATAAAGTTTTTAATGAATAATTTTAAAGAGTCAAACCATAATTTATAATAATAGTAGTGTCAAACATTATTTGTTTTAAGTGTTTACAATATAATAATTTAATATATATATTTGCAATGATTCATGATAAAAATTTCAATTGTTGATTATGTAACATCGTGTAATTCACGGATTTTAAGCTAGTGCGTTAGATAAATTTAATGTCTAATGGGGAGGGGCATGGATGTATTGGCTTGCGGATATGCGGGTATACCGTTGTCACCATGCATGTACTTTCAACTGGTAGTGGCCAGTGGCCACGTACGAGTAGTAGTAAATGCGTCAAGTATATCATCCTCCTCACACATACAAATGATTTTCTTATTAAAGAAAAAATATTAGTGGAATTTGAAAGAAGTGACGTCACCACTTATGTAGTTGATTTTACTTGTGAAACGATAAAATTTATCGGTTGTGATATGGTTCTTTCTACATTCAAAACAAACTTTTATAAATTTTATTATAATACACATAATTACAAAAATATATTTTACATTCAAAACAAACTTTGATATGGTTCTTTCTACATTCAAAAGCCGGGTCCTTTATTACTTGTTAGCTTTACAAGATGAACACATGTTAAAAGTGACACATAAGTGCTCTTTATCTTGACCTTTCAAAAAGGGAAAAAAACACACAATAATTCCCGTGATCAAAAGTATGGACGTACACGAGAAAATTTGTGCATTTACGTGGTCCTGTTAATTTTAACCTTCTCGTCTTTCGTGAACTTTCTCCACTCGGAATACGCATATTTCATCTTTAAACATTGTCACAAATGCATCTCGCTAACAACAGGTTCCAACTTCATTTTCACATGTTATAGATTCTAAATGGTGACCCTTAACAAGAAGACTTCAATTCGTTGAGGTCCCCACGGTTGCAATATTGAAGAAAGTGATGATTTCTTAAGATTTGTTTAATAATTTTGTGTTGGAAATTGACGAGTTTCTACAAATAAATTGATGGCTTTCGATTCTATGTAACTTTACGCTAAAACTTTGATGGTTCCGTGGCTGTAAGTACTGATTATATCGAAACATGATGGACGGAGAAATTTCTCGACCAATTGGTTCATTGTCATACTAAATAAAGAATGGAAAGATAAAAGTGGTTATCGAATAATAACATGTATCAAGATTTTTTAAGATAAATTTATCATAGCCTACGTGACTGCGTCCCTGTAGACTTAAGTCACAACCATTTGGTTTGTTGTCAAGTACACCACTTATCACTATGATCACTTTGAGGACCAAAGAACTACTATCTATGCATGTAGTATGATACATAAAAATGTAAGAAATTTTGCGTAAGTGATGGTTGATCAATTACGTACGGACTTGGATATATATATATTCTTTTGATTGTGTTGAATGTTACTGAAAGTAATATTTTGATTCTGTGCATGTATCATGCGTGAGGTTGCACGAGATTTACAATTAGACAAATCGAGAAACAATAGTTTAAGGACAACAAATCAAGATTAAGAAAGAGAAAATTGATATGATTTTTTTATATTATTCCAAATCTGAAATGTGACTGATAACATCAAGTATTGATAACTAATGAGATTCCAACTCAAGATGCCATATTAACCGATCAACCGAACGTTTTTAACATTATTTTCAAAAAATAAGTAAAATAACATTAAACTTAGTCAAGCTTTACTTTTGCCTCCCGATGACTTCTCACCTATATTGTTGGTAGGAGTTTATCAACAGCTTTCAGTTATTATTAAAGACGGAGTTAAGCATGTTATTGTATTTTTGATACTGTTAGTGTCAACGAGTTGATACTGTTAGTGTCTAAGTGTTGATACTATTAAGGTATAAGTATGTTGTACTTTGTTTTTGTAGTTAGACTTAGTAACTCTCCAACACTTCATTCTTAGACATTGAGAGAGATTATAGAGAGAAAATCTAAGGAGAGAAAGTTAATTTCATTGATTGTATTGATCTTAATTCTTGGTAATTGAATACAATCAATGAAATCATGTTAATCTTGACTTTATCTTCATCATCTTCATCTTGATTCTTTGTTTTCTTTGATTTGCAAACACATTAACATAAACATGAATTTCACACGTGTTCGTGTTGAGTGATCTCGGTGTGAATCGATCACCTCACGAACCTACATATATATATATATATATTATATGTACACCACAAACGAGCCTATTATCATTTTTAATTTTATAATTCTGAAAGTATTCCCATCTACATGCGTGCAAAAGAGTTATACTATGAACCCAAGAAATACAATATATAAGTAGAAGATCTGCCGGAATGGGGTAGGCCTTCATGTGATTGTACTTAAAAATATAATCAAGTGTGGTTATTACTAGCTAGTGTTATAAAAGTTGGCATAAGTGGCCGGGTACTTAAAACTCGGATTAACTCAGTCAACTATGCTTGGAATCAGGTCCAACTCGGATCAAGTTGGACCAACTCAGACTAACTCAGGAAACTCGGAGTTTTGCGGTTTTTTTATATCTTTTTTCATTGTGTTTTCATCGATTTAACCGATTCTTACAGGATTCTTGATTTTTTTCAATGGATTTACCTTGGAAAATAAGATTTAAATCATTACTATGTCTAAAATATTAAATAATAAGTATAATATTTTGAAATATTTTAAAATTTGAAAATGTATCCTTTTGATTTATTTTGATATTTACACATTTTGTTATAAATATTAGAAAATTTATGATATTTTATGTATAAATTATCATTTCTGAGTACTCACTGACTACTTCCTGCCTAGGCCGAGTCCTAGCAACTCCTTAGTCGACCGACCTGGTAGCAAAGGGGGCTTTTATAGGGTGCAGGAGGTGCGACCGCACATGACCCGATTTTTTTAGGGGCCCAAAATTTTCAAATTTTTTTGCATATATTTTATATAAAAAATTATATATATTTTATAACACAAAATTAAAATAAAATCATATGTAGATAAAAGTCCAAATTTTGATCCATTTATAATCCAATAATATAAATGTCCAATTCAATTTATAAAACAATTGAATAAAGCCCAAAACAATTGTTAATTACGATCGACAATGCCCAAAGAAAGACTTAATGGATTGAGAATTATAACTATTGAGAATGAACTACAAGAGAATATGGATTAAGAATATTAGATCTACAACTTTGCTTCAAATAATGCTTGGAGAGTGTCACGATTCATTTAGTTATGTGAAAGACATCATTTTGCTACAATATTCTTCTTTTGTATTGTTTATTAACTTATTTAATCTCAATTATCGTTGATTTTTGGAAAAAATATATATATATATATAGGGACCCTTTTTCTGGACTCGCACAAGGCACCCGAATCCTTCGAGACGGCCCTGCCTGGTAGCGTCTAGCGGCTTCTGCAACTGTGGTTATGACTCATTCCTTTACGTTATTCTCCCTAAGGTGTTCAATAAAACCGGTTTTGGAACCAGAACCGGCGGTTCCTACCCGAATGGAACCGGCCCTATCTGAACCATCGGTTCTATACCGATTCCAGTGTCTTTGAAAAATTATATAAAAATACAAAACCAAGATTTACCAGAACCAGTTCCACTATACATGGCCAAAAACAGATCACGAACCGGCCAAAACTGGCTAAAACCCGTCAAAACCATAACCAGATACGGTTCCTCACTACATGGTTATTGACTGTTGCTGACGAAATCAGGTTCATGAAAAAGAACCTATTTGAGCACCTCTTAGGGGGCTTAGGGCAGCAAATGAGACTCAAATTTTTCTTCAATATGCTCTAGGGGAGGTGAGAAGAGGAAAGAGCTATTCATGGGATGAATTAAAGTTGAAGGAAGAAAGACATGAAATGCTAGAAACATGGAATCTATAAATGAGCTATTTTGTGTAAGCGTAGAACTAGGAAAGAGCAAGGTTTGGACAGTATGGATACCAAGCTATCTTATAAATATATTTACAAAAAAGTTTTCGAGATGTAGTGATGACATAGTGATAGATAATAATCCTATTTTGTTCATTACTAAAGAATCCTATTTTTTTTAATTATGGGTGAGAACGGATCAAAGTGTTCGCTCTTGGTTAAATGCAACTCTCAGTGGACATGTTGACTAAGTCCTAAATAAATATTAAAACAACATATATATATATATATCGATGTTTGGATCGCTTTACAACAAATTTTTTTTATCAGTCCACGGCTAAATGAATGAAACTGAAGTTCGATTCAAATAAGGCTATCCGATATGCGTGGCTGTATGGGGGCTGTGTGGGGGGCTGTATTGACTGTCACGCAGGAGAGAGAAAGAGTAAAGTAGGTGAGTAAAATGGTGGAAATGCATGGGCTGTATGGGGGGCTGTATGAGGGGCTGTATTGATGATTGATTAAACATTTTTTTATAATTTCATTTTATAAAAAAAGTCACATTATTTAAAATAAATAATATTATTTAAAAAATTAACTAAAAAAAGGTTAAAATTAAATAAAAAACGTTACAATCTTAAACAAAAAAAACATTACATTCTAGAAAAATAAAAAAAATTACATTAATTAAAAAAAAACATTACATTCTAGAAAAATAAAAAATAATTAAGGAACTGAAGGAAGCACCCAACGATTTTTCCACATATGTTGAATCAAATCCATTTTAAGATTCAAATGAATATCTTCGTTACGAACAATTTGACGATTTTGTAGTCTTTGTTCGTTGGTAATCTCGACGTTCTCGACGTGATCTGGATCCTCATCT
>WOUH02000012.1:5286422-5302169 GCA_009936405.2 Stevia rebaudiana
TCGTAAAACTTTTACGAAGTAGTTTCAAGCATTCATTTATCACATAACATTTAATAATTATGTATAAATAAATAAACATAATAATAATTGCATATAATAACGGATAATTGTGACGTGTAAGTTACCTGAATTTACGGGGTGTCACAAAACCGAACACAAACCAAAAACCCAAAACCGAGATAACCGAACCCAAACGAGTTTAAAATACAAAAACCGAAAGTTTGGGTTTAGGTTTAGCCAAAAACTGACCCATACACACCCCTACGGAGCACACTAGACCAAGAACATCACACTTAAAAGCATGTCGTGTTTTGAGCAGTACACAATGAATAATTAAAAAGAATTTTTTTCAAATTTAATCAAAATATTTTTTATAAATAAAGCAAAAAATGGCATACAAGCTACATATATTATTCAAACAGATGAAAGTGTTGCATGGCACCTAATAAATTGATCATTTAGGTTCTCCAGCTTATTGTCAAAGCTGCAATAATTTGTAATCATCTAGGTTCATCAACAGGGTACAAAGAATGAATCTGATCCGAACCGTAGAGGCTCGATGCCTCCATCGAGTCTATATATGGATTAATCGAGACATTGTAAAGGTCAGAGTGTTCGCCTTCATGAACTCTGCTCAAACCATCTTCGCTACCATATTGGTTAACCCATGGTTGTTTAGTGAGTTTCCTTAAACCCTCTAGTTCCATAGCCACTTCCTTCATTGATGGCCTATCATAACCGTTCATGTTGAGGCACCGCTTCACTAGAGACGCGATTGCTTCGAGTTGTTCAAGCGAACCCTCTCTAACCACTCTCGGGTCAAGAATTTGAAATAAGTTATTTGATTTTAACGAAACAAGAAAATAGGCTGCTAAATTTCTTTCGGCTTGAATTCGTTCCATGCAAAGTGGCTTCTTACCGGTTAAAAGCTCGAGAAGCACGACTCCAAAACTATAAACATCACTCTTATCTGTCAGCTGGCTTGTGTGGAAGTATTCAGGATCTAGATATCCTATTGTCCCTTGAACTATTGTAGTCACTTGTGTTTGATCCAAGGGTATCAACCTTGAAGCCCCGAAGTCAGATATTTTAGTGACAAGATTCCCGTCCAACAATATGTTGGCAGATTTCACGTCTCGGTGGATAATCGGCTTTGATGCAGCTGAGTGCAAGTACGCAAGTGCTCCAGCAGACTCCACTGCTATTCTTAAACGGTTGTCCCAAGATAACCATGCCGATCCATCGTTGGCATGGATATGATGAAAGAGCGTGCCATTGGAAACACATTCATAGACTAGTAACGGGACTTCGGTCTCTAAGCAACACCCTAAGAGCTTCACAACATTCCGATGGTTAACTTGAGTAAGAATGACCACCTCATTGATAAACTGTTCAATCTGGCTCTCATCCAGAACACGCGATTTCTTTATTGCCGCAACAGTTCCATCATGTAGGATCCCTTTATATACTATCCCATAACCACCACGACCAAGAATCATGTCGTTGGAGAAGTTTTTCGTAGCCTTTTCTAGCTCTTCGGTTGTGAAAATTTTGTTTGACTGATTGACACCGCCGAACTCGTTCGAACTAAGTTGTTGTTTTAACAACATGCCACCATTTTTAAGAAAGAACTTCTCCCTCAATCTTATTACCTTTCTTCTCTTCTGGCTGAAATACAACCATCCCATTGCTATAAATATAGACAAGAATCCAATCCCCATACCTGAAGAAAACTCAAAGTATTAAACAAGTCTCAACTTTATATATGATCATGAAATAATGAGGTTCCTCACCAAGAGATAACTTTAGTGCAGGGGATTTCGAGTTCCTAGCTGTACAACCACTCCCGTTCTTTCTCCCGTCCCCTTCGTATCCGTGAGGGCACGAACAGTTGAAACTTCCGGGAAGATTCGTACAAGTCCCGTTACACGGATTAGTGTTTGGATCCGCACACTCGTCAATATCTAACAAAATGCATTGAAAAAATGTTGTATAAATGGGTTCGGGTAAGTTTCATGTCAAACCCTTGACACATATTGCTAAACTTGTCATGTTAATTAGGGTCAACTTGTCGGGTTCACATATTGACCCACTTAACCCGCCTATACTACCTTTTTTTTTTATTACTTAAATAGTCGTCTAGTCGACTGTTTAATGCCAAAACTAAAATCTTAATTAAACGTGACATGATACAAGAAAATCTTATACATGTTTCGATATATATTTTGGTGGAAACTAATAATTTTAAAGTATTAATGTGCAGAAAAAATAAGAAAATCTCGACCCGATACATTAACATCGTATTTTATAGATTAGAGACGATCGACACGGTTAACAACACAATTACACAAGTATCAAATGTAAAATGACTCGTTTACCACCTGGCTTAATTAATGGTTTGAACCAAAAAGAAGAAATAATTAGACCCTAACCTCCTATTATTAGTTAATTTTTTTAAAATATGAGATTTTATGTTTGACTTTTTAGCAAACAAGTCAAGAATTGTTAGCCTTAAAGAGAACTCATCTTAAACAAGTTGTCCCTACTAACATTAATTTATATCATCATTTTTGGGTTCACACGATTTTACGTTTGTGTTTAGTTGGACCCGCAATACCACTAGTACAAATTCATTTTTAAGGTGGTTAAAATGGATTTAACTGTCTCAAAAGATGTCGCATAAAAAAATGGTTTTTCATTAACCGCCTTAAAAAATGTCATCTTTTTTGTGCCGGTTCTTTCACCCGCCGTATAAAATGCATAATATGAAAAACTATGCGAAATCTTTCATCTTAAAAAAATGAATTTATACTAGTTTACGACGGGTTTTACACTTACATATATCAAGACTAGATATCAAATGTGACTAACCATAACAGCCAGGGGAAAGGTAAGGATTGCCTTGATAACCATTCTTGCATGAGCATCTATACCCTCCATTCCCACCTTCAAAATCAACACAAACACTATTCTCTTGACAATAATAATCACTCGTATTTCTGTACTCATTACAACTCTTACTACCGATCACCCAATTAAGCAAAACCGGAACATTTTCTGCAGTCCGAGTCACGAAACCCGGGTCTTCAAAATCAGAAGCACCTTGAAACGTAAACGCGCTTTGCTCCCCAAGAAACGTGTAACCACATTTGTTAAAATCCCATACTCGCGAGTGCGAAAAGATCGTGAACACACTCGCTACGTAAGTGGTTAAACCATTTGGTAAGCTCGTGGCACAACACCCCATACCCGAACACGAACCGACTGGAACATCTTGAACGTTTGAGCATATGGACACACACCCACTGCTGAAGTTCTTGCCTTCGATTCCGTAAACCGGCGAAACAAACGCGTAATCATCACACCCGACCGCAAAAACCTTGTTCTGGTCAGAGATCGTAAAGTATGAGTTTTGAACCACGAGCCCGCTGGTTGTGTTTTGGGTCACACCACCGGTTTGATTGTAGCATTTGGTAGCGATGGTGTTCTTGATTCGGACATGCTCATCGGAGATGTCCATCACCTCGATCAGGTGGATGGTGGTGTCTCCGGTGTACGAAATCAGGTCGGCCGGCAAGAAGGCTTTGGGTGGGTTGAAGGATGTGTTGCACGTGATGTCGAACCATGGACCTAACGAGCAACCGGAGTTGGGTCCGATGCCAAACGGGTATGGGACGGTTAGGTTGCCACATTGGCTTTGGCAGCCCGGGATGGTGATGTTCATGTTGATGGTGGCGGCAGTGGTTGCCGCCGGTGAGAGTGAGAAGTGGGACAGATACAGGAGTATGGAGAGTAGAAGCATTTTGGCAATTGATGTTGATAAAATTGAATGGAGTTTTATATAATGTGTTTGTATTATATTTTACAGTTGTCTTGTTGTATAAAAAATCAACTAGTTGACATTTGAAAAAAAGAGGATGTGTATGATTAGATATCGACTACCTAAGCTCATATTCTCAATGTGACAAAACTACATGGTTGACTGAAGATTGGAATTCGTCAAAGTCAGCGAATATAATGCTATCATCTAGTCTAGATTCTAATAAAAGAGTAGAATTAAATAAAACTAAGAGTAAACTCAAATGTCCGTTCCCATTATTTAAAATTATGTGATTGTAATTTGACTGGTTAAAAGTGATTGTTATTGAAACATAGATAAAAAGAAATTGATAAATCTTTAAATGCAGAGAAAAATAAAGTCTATTTAATTGAATAGAAAAAAAAAATGTACAAAATGTATTATTTAATTAAATTAGAAATCGAAATGTAACGATAAATGTATAAAAAATATGATTTAATTGAATAACAGAGACAAATATAGTAATAAATGTATAAAAATTATTATTTAATTGAATAAAACTTCTTAATGTAAAGAGTCTACGTCATGGTACTATCATGTTACTCCGTTTAATCCTAATTCCAAGGATCACATCTAACTCTCTCGAATCCTTTATTTCAAAGTTGAAGACAACAATTTCATGGTTTTATCAGTCTAATTTAGTCAGTACCAAATCAACATGTCGTGTATTATAAATTCATGATTGCGTATCATAATCGTCAATCTAACTTACACAATTATTCCAAAATGTTGCCTATTACTAAGGATATCAAAAATTCAGTCAGTAACCATATGTTATGTGACCGAGAATTATACAGGAGGAAATAGTTGAAACTTATTCATGTAATTGTTTTCATTTCAACATTGTCTCCTAATGCAAGTGAATTGAAAAACATATTTTTTTAATTAAAAATAATGTTTTTAGTGAATTATAAAGATATCATGGGAGTTCTTTGTATAGAATGTTAGACTTCACTAATGATGTCACATCATTGATAGTGACATCGAACAACCTTAACCGCTAACAACTGATTACATGTTATAATTAACAGCTCACACATTAACTAACCACTGACAAAGTATTTAACTATATTTTGACGCTATTCAATAACAACTGATAACCCATCAGTTGTTTTCTATTCTTTCTTCATCAACAGTTCTCTTCAGTTGTTGATCTTCAGTTGTTGTCTTCCGTTGTTGAATCATCAACAGTTGTTCTTTGAATCATCAGCGGTTGTTCTTTGATTTTATCATTTGTTGAAGTTGATATGCTTTGGGTTATCAGTTCTTTCATAATCCATCATGATATTTTCTCGGTCTTAACACACACAACATAAGATTCCCTAAATACCTAGTTAGGCATACAGTTTATTGTTTGTGTTCACCATGAATTGATGTTGATTTCAATTTTAATTTGCTCTTCACTCACGTTGATTGTTTTTGGTTGTGGAAATTAACGAGCGTTTTGATTCACCGAAGGATTTTGTGGAACTGCAAGTCATTTATCTTCAGTTTTTCTTGATCGGTTTTGCGACGGTGTTTGCTGGCAAAGGTTTCTGGCAAAACCATCACCGGTCACCGACCATTCTCGTATACCGGTTTAAAACGGTGAACTCGGTGCACCAGGCTCCGCATGCACATGTCAAGGGATGTCGGGCCAGCTTAAATAATATCTAATATATCGTTCGTTTTGTCTTCAAAAGGTTGTCCTTAGAGAAACACACGGTTTTGTTTCACCCGACGAGTTGTTGTTTCACCTGATGAGTTGCTTGTCAGGCAAACGTGTAACTTTCAGGATGGTCAAGCCTATCTTGACCATAGACGTCAATAGCGATGATAACTACATAGTGAAGGGTTGATCGCCTGCTGAGTTTAGCGGCCAAATAGCGATCAAATACATATTTTTTAGGTGTTTTAGGTATTTTTGAACTATTTTGAGTATTTTGAGGTTTTTCTGGGCGTATTTTCGTATTTTGGGTAAATTTTTAGGGCATTTTATATATTTTAGCGTATTTTATGTATTTTTTTTTTTAAATTGCTACTAAATGTTACAATACTTAAATATAAAGTATTTCTGAAATTGTTTACTACTTATTGTTAAATAGGAAATAGCGGACGTTATTTACCGTTATTCGTTATGTAGCGTATATGTAACTTGTCGCTATGCGCCATGGACAACTATGATCTTGACGCGGTTTGCTTGAGTTGTTACATTTACCTGTATTTCTATAAGTTGTTATTTCGCCGACATGCGCCATGACTTCTGATTATTTTCATCTTAATCCGGAGTGTTCATTCAAGAAATCAAGATCTTTTAGTTCATTATGGGGAAATTTGTGTACATAATGCGGATTTTTTCATGACAATTTGCAGACATATGATAGATCTTCAATCCAAAAATGGTTTAAAGCAGGAAACAGAACATGCCCCAAAACCGCACAAGTTCTTCCCCACACAATTCTAACCCCGAACCACCTGGTTCGAAACATGATCGCACAATGGTGCACAAATCACAACTTTCGGGTTATCCCTTTTCACTATCCGGATGAAAACGGGTTAACCGAAGCCAATCACACTCATTTCCTTTCACTGTTGAAGAAACTATCAACAACACTATCCGAACAAAAAGAATCTGCAAAGACATTACGTTCATTGACCAAAAAGATCCCGTCTTTTCGTGCCTTTTTTCGTGAATCTACCAACGCGATCCCGCAATTGCTATCCCCATTATCCCACATCAAGAAAGAAATCGACCCTCATCTTCAAGAGGATTTGATCACAACTCTTTTGAACCTATCTATTCATGATAACAACAAGAAACTAGTTGTAGAAACACCTATGGTTATGCAGGTTATATTAGATGCACTAAAGTCGGGAATGATTGAAACTAGAAGCAATTCGGCTGCAAACCTTTTCACCTTATCAGCACTTGTTTCCAACAAATCGATAATCGGTAAATCGGGTGCTTTAAAACCGCTAATTGAACTTCTTGAAGATGGGCATGCAATCTTTAATTTGTACATTATACATGAAAATAAAGATCGTGACGTACATGATGGCGCGATAAGTGTACTTTTAAACAAGATTAACAATCGGGATCATGTGGACGAGTTATTAGCCATTCTAGCTATGCTATCGAGCAACCAGAAGGCGATCGAGGAGATTGGTGACCTCGGGGCGGTTTCTTGTTTATTTTCTTTGATAAAGGAGACAGTGTGTGCGCGTAACAAAGAAAATTGTATCGCGATTCTTTACACTATATGTTTAGATTATCCAACGAAATGGAAGGAAATGCGTGAAGAAGAGAGTTGTTACGGCACCTTGTCACGACTCGCACAAAACGGGACTTTGCGAGCGAAAAGAAAAGCCAATGGGATTCTTGATCGGATTAATCGACGGGTTAATTGCACCCATACGGCTTAAGCATCATGGAAATTGTTAGTTGTTTTTAGGGAAAAATAAGGGTGTTTGGGTGTTTCTTGTTAGTGTTTATTCTATGTAAATTGCAAGGGGTTACGACTTAATTGACCACAAGTTTTGTAAATTTTTTGTTCTTGTTTTATAGTTGAGGTGTTATATGTTAATTATATTATGTTGGTATGATACTATGATACAAGATAACTTGGAGTGTACGGGGAGATAATGTAGAGTTGATGTATTTAAATTATGCATGTTTGTTATTTATTGATCTTGCACATGGTTCTTGTAGCTTATAGCTTCAGTTCCACTCTAGTAATCACATGTTTACTTTTATTTTTATATGCCTTCATAAAAATGATTCTTTTTTCATTTATACACCAATGTTTATGTAACTCTCAGATAATATTTATAAAAATCGTCATAACATATCTTTAAGTACATTATCTGGCATGTGTTTATTCGCATCCGTGTTAATGATTTTGAATAATCCCTACCAACTTCTTTGAAGTTAAACTTATGTACACATATGAATGCTTATGAAATTAAGACTAATTTGTACTCTTAATTGTACTAAGCTATAAAGGTAGGAACTTGTAAGATTTACATGATGTATGATGTATGATGCATTATATAGCTAATGAATAAACATATATATAGTATTTTTCGTTATTTTGATTTGATAAATACACGTTTTCTTAATTAAGTAATGTATTTCTACACATACATATGGTGTTATCTAAAATATGTTACTAAATTTAAAACCATGCTTGAAATAGTGAAATTACATGAGCAAATTTTGGATTTGGAGATGTTTTACACTAAAAACAATATAAAAGGAACTTCGATATAAAGCTTTTGTATAGTGTTAACTATACTAAACGATCATATTGAACACCCTTATTAACAGAATATTTTATCTAATAAGTGGGGGTGAAATGTGATTATATAATATTAGTGACGTATATAAAATAAGGAAGCATGATAAGGGTTGTAAGATTATTCTAGTTATAGATTATGATGGTCAAATTCTAGTGTCTTCATATTAGTGGATGGTTTTAAATATCTCACATGTCAGAATCATCCTAAGTTTACGTTAAGCATTGTCAATTATATATACTTACTTCTTGGTGAGTTAACTATCGGTAACCACCTTTTAAAGCAATCCTGGCCGTAATTAATGTAACTTTTGATTTGATCCGTCCATTTTGACGGTTATTCCTAAAATTTGACAGTTTTATTGTTTGATTTGAGGATTGATCTTCTCCTGATCTCTCTCCTGTTTCTTTGCAACTCCTCACGTTCTAAAACCGTCGGAGCTCCACCTTTCTCTTACCTACCTCTATATTTCTTTCCTTTTGCCTCTTCACATATAGAAGCCATGGTCCGACAATTCGGTGCGTCTGTGCTATGTTTTCTCTCTCGCCTGAACTCACCGGCAACAATGACCTTCGTCGCTAAACTGATCGTTCAAGAGTCGCGGACTTCAATTTCGGTCAACAACCATCGCTTGTGGATCATAGACTCCGACTGATGAACGCTTGCTAGTCAGGTACCGGCCTAAACTTTTGCTCCGTTACGAACATTTGTAATTCGCAACTTGAACCGAATTTATTGGTTCGTTACCCGATGATTTATGTTGGGGATTTGGGATGGAGCAGATGATTGAAGGAAGGAAGCGGTGCAACAACGCCCATTGTATTATTCTGCTCGATATTAGGATTCAACAGTAGGTTTGATGTAAATTTTTGGGGTTTTGTTTATTATCAGGTTGTCCAAAGCATCAAAAGTGAGCTTGAATCACATGGGGCGCTTCCATGAAGTAATTCATTGTTTGCATTCCCTTTTGTCTATATCCTGTTCAATATTTCAATTGCAATTATCAATACTTTTGGTTTGTGTTTTGTTGGGATAAAGGATCTATTAGGTATCCAATTGGTGCCTACTGTTCCTGTCAGAGTTCTTCCACCCAAGAGTCAGTAATTTCTTTTCCTTTTTTGTCACTATTTGTTGTTATATACTTACAGTGATGAATGTTTGATAAATTGATTTTTTTTTGTTGCAATTCAGGCTATTTACAAGAACAATGGTTACTTATTGTATTCATGTAGTGGAGGACTTGATCAAATTTGTTCAGCTGTGAGTGTTACCTTTACGGTTTGAGCTATCATGGATTCATGGTCATTTTATGAGTCATCAAACAAATTGCTTACTATCTTGATTAATATTTTAAGTATGTAGATTTGTGATATGGTGGCAATTGCTAGATATATGAGTGTAATGCAGGTCTTAAGTCGGTTATCCATATCTGACCCTAGAAAGTCATAATTGCGTTATCATATTCATTTACCTAAACACTTGAGAAACTTATTGCCCACTTAAGATTGCAATAATTAGTATAAATGTACATTTAAACACCCCTTCTGTTCCATCATTTCAAAGAGGATTGATAAAAAGGGTAACCAAAATGTGAGACTCCAATTGGTATGGTGGCTGCTGGTGTGAATGTCAATGAAGTAAAGTCACATTTCAAATTATTTAAGGGCTTGAGTTCCTCCATTATTGATGATGGATTGATACGCAAGGTATACCTTCTATTTGAGTCTAAGAGTAAATATCCACACCTTGAGAAGAAAGAAGGCAAGTTAATTTATATTTGACATAATGGTTGTGGTTGCTTATTATACCATTGTCTATAATTTCGATAAGGTATAAATTTAATTAAGAAACCAACGTTTTTATAATTATCATCAGCTGGAAAATAGCATGAAGCTGCACTTCTGGAAAAATAGAGTCCCGGAAGCTCAAGTTCCAAACGTACAAATTCCGCGTTACTTGCTTATATGTCATGGATCATTGAGAAACTTGCTTCTGCCCACTGTATAACTTCTACCAAACGGGTTCCCTACTCGAAGGTAAACTATTAGCTAATAGTTTTCATGTAATTCAATTGTTCCCAAAAATGTGATTTTTAGGTGCCAAACAATTCGTCTTTGAACTTCAGGATATTGAACTCACATATAATTTAATAAAAATAATCCCTCTATCAATTCCAAATTAAATAGTTTGCCCAGAAAGTAACAGTTTGATGCTTTCTTTTTTGTAGGGCTATGGCATTTAATATGAGAATGCTTGCTTCTTATGATCAAAGTGTAGACTTCCTTATGGTTAGTATTGGTTTTGATGAGGCAGCCACAACCTTAGGTAATATTAAGCCTTAATGATCTAATTTGGGTAAATTACACACAACACAACAGAAAATGTGTTTTGCTAAATGTTTCTTTTAATTGGATATTAATATAAAAGTTCCTTCTTTATAAATGATGTTGCACAATATTTTAAAAATCTTAGAAGCTCCCATATTAAATGAAGAATGGATCTAGAGTTCTCGAATGCAATCTCGGTACTTTAATTTTGTATTATTTGTCATCACATGAACATTTAGATTATCATGAATTTTCAAAACTGAATATATTTTGCATATTAAACTTGCTATCAATGATATTGGTGTGATGCAGAATTGTTCTTTTAGAAACATTGTCAGTTGATAAATGTTAGAAGAAGACAAAGGTGACAAGTCGTGCTATTGGTATAAAATATAAGATTCAAGTTTTTAATCAGGTTTGCCTTCTATAGTTTTAGGTTGGTTGTGTTCAGTATGCACCATCGCTTACCTGATTTTTTCTCCTGTGTATAATACCAGTGAACAAACAGATTGCATCATACATGCGTGACCCAGGTTGAACGATAAAAGAGAATGCAGCAAACGAGATCTGTTGTCCAAGTTTTTGGTGATGTTTCATAACTTTTTTTCTTATTCAAGTCAAGTGAAACTTTTCAACAACTGCTATTATTTGTTGCTAACTTCGATTAAAAATGACCTTTTTGCTCATCGTAATTTTTGGTAACCATGGAAAATTTTCATGAAAATTACATGATTACAAACCTTTTCATTTTCCACTCAATCAGCATGAAGCAGTTTTGTTTCTCGATCATATGACATTAAAGGTTATCACTTCAAGCACATGTTTGATGGTGTTAATACATGGTGATGAGCAAGAAATTTTAAAACCATTGATGCTTTTTATGATTTGCCATATTCAAATGAGAAAATTGGCAGAATACATGTTGTACATGTTGCTAGGAGGTCTATTAACCTTCACTAAGTAATATTAATCCATTTTTTGATACAAAATATATAAACTGTTCTTTTTTGTGACATGCTATTTGAGTATCTATATAAATCTCAATGAATTTCCTAATGAACACCACCTACTCTTCCCAAAGGGTATTACTAGCTTAGTTTTAAATAGCGCAATGCGGGCCGAAGCAAATATGTCTTAAATACTGAAGTGCGAAGGGCTAGGCGTGAGGCAAGAGCTTCATGTATGCAAGGCACTCAAAATTGAAAAAGAATATTTAAACACAAAAGTATAATTATTAAACATACTTTTAAGGGAAAAAAACTTAATTGAAACATCATACTTAGAAGTTCTTAAAATTAAAAATCAAAAGTAATAGCCTAAAGTTATTAATCATCAATCATCATATTCATAACTGCCTCTCACGCCTCACACCTACCACCTGAAGCGCCGCTTCACAGCGCCTTTTGTAATCTCTACTCCCCACATACCACAAAGTGTTTCACCGCCTTAGGCGCGCCATGAGGCATGCTTTTTAAACCAAGGTTACGAGGTCTTAACCATTTTAGATATTGCCACAATTTTCTGTTAGAAGTTACCTAACATTATAATGAAATTTAGTAAAAAAAAAAGATTAGATATTCCAGAAACTGTTTAACATATGTTGTGTGCGTGTTTTGGTAAGAAAATAGTTGATGACATCAATCAGGACAACCACTTAGACGTCGTTTTGAGGTCAAGTTGGTTGGTATTATAATGTACTTAAGGTAAAATATTGTTATTTTTCTATGATTGTTTGACGAACTAGGTGTGCTGTTTTGTCAAGTTGTTAGTGGTTTTATATTATTTATTCTTTTGAAATGAAGGAAGTTTGCTACTAATCTTTTGGTGTTTGATTGTTGATATTCAAATACGTAACAAATGAAGTTTGGTTTACATGTGACATGTAGCTTGAAGATTTATATGAGTCTTATAGTAAATGATACTTGACCCGTATGTACGTGTACTAGAGTAAGGGAGATCAGGTCATTAGGGGTTGTATAACTATGAACATGCTAAATTGGGTTGGAATGTTTAGAAAATGTGTTACACATTTTTCTGTTTGAGATATAGAATCTAACAAATTTATGACGACTTACAAGTTTTTGGAAATCACCACATTTTTCTGTTTCATTTAAAGTTGTTATATCATAACAATACCTTATTTCATTTTTTTGTATGAATTATGATAAATTACATAGTATCAGTATGGTTTGTAAAACTAGGATGTATTGGGAGTCGGTTTTGTTAGTATTGATATTGTATGGATTATGATGTACACTATGTATTTGAGTTGTTTATATTGTACTTTCATTGCAAGTATGTATGTACAGTTATGATTCATAAGCAAGTTAAAAACTTTGCTTCACTAGAATGTGTTTTTCCTAATTGACCATCAATTTCTGGACTCTGATGCCCTTTGATGTTTTTCTTTATCAAATATATATTTAATCATTTAATGAGTTTAGGTTGTTATATATCATGGAAAAAAGGCAGATTCTTAGCAACTCTATGCTCACTACGAATGATGTTGATACGGTTAAACAAAACCCATTAGCTGTAGAGCATGCTACAAGTCAAGAACTTGGATCCGACAACATGTTTAGGCCAACAAGGCCAACAAGGACCGTGTAGAATCCTAAGTGATTTAGGAAGTTGATCATGTTTGTGTTTCGTATATCAGTTCACTCATGTTGCCAATATTTAAGCTTAGAATTAGATTGATTTTAAATACAATTTTCTTTGAAGCAATAAAACCAAATTCTCACTTTTCACTATATCATTATTTAATACTATACAACTTTTTTTTAACACAATTTTTTGTTTAAATACACCTTTGTATTTAAAAAGTTGTTTCAGGATACATAGGTACCATATAAAAAGAGTAAGCGTAATTTTTCTCAATTACACCGAGCTACCCGGATTGGGACGGGTATACAACTAGTTAATTTAAGGTTATTAAAAAATTTACTAGATATATATTGGATGTTTCAACATGAGAGCTGGTACCTGCATAATGAATATATTCGAATGTATGGTTGAATTGTTTTCTATGCCAATTCTGTTAATGCACAAATGTATATGTTCTTCAGTATCGTTACAATAGATATTAGTTCTATGCCAAAATTAACATCTGGGGTATTATTGTTATAGGTTAACAAAAAAAAGAAAAACGCATCTGGCTTCATCTAGAATTCCGGATATACGTTCGAAACCGGGCGCCTCTTCTAACAACACTCTCGCCCGGATCTTTCTGACTCGATCTGTTGGAGGTGTTAGAGTATTCATGTGAGTAAATAATAAAGCATTTTGGGAAAGCAAATGCAGTCCATGATCATATGAAACAGCAAACAAGAATTTTGTTTCATTATCACCGATTTATATGATTCAAAACAGACATTCGACAAACAAAAACTAACCACTACTATCAATTTCACAAAATTACCCAAAATTTGCCCTATTTCTGTGCACAGATCATGCTTGACGGAACATTCAGTCTTCTCGGGTGGATACGAGCGTTCATCTGATCACCTACATCATGATCCAGCGAGCAATCCAACGTTTTACCATCTACACCGGTCAAATCGGTAGCCGGCAATAAGAGGTTCCTGACATCAGAACTCACCTCTAACAACTTCGATCTAGGCGTACGTTCTTCCCCTTGGACATCAACAACGGCGAAACTAACCGGAATTGATTCCGTCCGATTAGTGCTCGGAGGCAAATGCGTATCATTTCCGTCCGCCGGAGATAATGTTTCAGGCGACGAAACGGTCTGATTCTGCGTTCGATGTGATGACAGTGGAGACTCTATTGCCACCGGAAACTGAAACGTGTAATTTCCGGTAATGTTGTAAACCGTAGGTGAATCTGATGATTTATTCGGCGATTGTAAAGGGAAATTACCGGATACATTCCCCAGCGGATGTCTCTGGTGATGTCTGTATTCCAGAATACCCCCTAATCCGTGTACAGCGATCTCTCTACCGTAGAACATTCCAGGAACGACGATATCAACACCTCCGACAGTAATCACCGATCTAATAGATCGACGTTGTTCTACGACAACATCTCTTCCAGTAACGAGCGTCGGAACGGAATTCGACGCCGGCGGAAGGCTTAACAGGTCGATCATCGACATACGACGGGGAAGAACATGATACCGAAGAGTCGTGACGTAATTGGTCGCCGGCATGGTCATATCAAGAGCGAACAAAGCGGAATTGATCGGAGCGAGTAAGGTGAAGTTACCATCGGATTTGAGATCATTGTGGACGTCAGAAGTGGAGATGGCATTGGCGAAGAGATGGTAGCCTCTGGCTCGCAGCACGCCGAACATCACGGTGAGTTCGCCTTCACGAACAGCGGTGATGATGACGGTGTTGATGATTGCGATGAGAAGGATGATCATGGCGGTTGAGATGCCGGCCATTATTGCCGGGGACTAAATGAGATGCAGAACGCAGTCAACTGATTTCGGCGGCAATTTGCTTTCAGTTGTAACCGAACTAATTAAAGTCTCCAAAGTCGATCTGAATGATTTCTTAATTACAATCCCGCTCTATTATCAACGCGGGTTTCTAAATCCCGATTTATTACAACCCTAGATTCAGATTTTTATCTTTTAATTTAATAATACTTATTTTTTTTTTATTAATTTTCATTGTATAAATCTTTTTAATTAAACTAATTTATAACTTTTAAAATACAAACACTAAGACTATGAATCATAACGTAGTGATAGTACTAAGAGCCTATAACTTTTAAAATACAAACACTAAGACTATGAATCATAAATTAGAAAGTTGAATGTGTTTTATTGTTACCAAAAAATGTTAAATAAAAATGCATTCAAGCTTTAATGTGAGGAGCATGGGTGAGCCTTCTCTATAGTCATCCTCAATTTCGATCGATATTATGACACTATACAATCCAAACATAATTATAATAGTTTACAACCTACAAGGAAATGTTTTCTATTAAAAGTTGTCAATCAATGTTTTTTACATGTGACCGTTGAACCTACAGCTACTTATTTCCTTTCTTACTTTAAAATTAGACTAATTTTAGAGGTATTTTTAAATGTGACCGTTACACTAATTTTACACTAATTACACTAATTTTGACATCTGTTTCAATTAAGTCACTGAAATTTTTTTTGTTTCATTAAAATCATTGAATTTTCATTAGTTGTTCTAATAATTATCAGGTTATCATTAATAATGTGTCAGATGGCGGGCCTTGGAGCAACTGGTAAGGTTGCTGCTTTGTGACCTTGAGGTCATGGGTTCAAGCCGTGGGAAACAGCCT
>WOUH02000012.1:5302269-5314829 GCA_009936405.2 Stevia rebaudiana
ACTTTTTTGTGCAAGAGGCTGTTTCCCACGGCTTGAACCCATGACCTCAAGGTCACAAAGCAGCAACCTTACCAGTTTGCGAAACCCAAAAAAGAACACAAATTCAAACAATTGAATCCATCGTGTTCGCGCCATCCCTAAATCCTACAAATCTACATATGTTCAACCTCATTACGAAAAATCAAAAATGAATTTCAGTACGATCTTGTATCAACTGATCGGATCTCGAACGGATCATCAGAAGATGTCAAAGAAAAGTTCGTATCAGTTTGAATCGTGTTAGAATTTTGGGTTCGACTCCCTTCACCTTTCATCTCACGTCGGAAATCTCTCATGGCTTTGAATCTTAGATCTTCTGAGTTACCACTTGATTCTGGAGCTATTTCCGGCACACAAGTTTTTCCCTCGAGCATGTTTACAACCTCAGACATTGTTGGCCTCATCGACGGTGACCCGTTGGTGCACAAAAGCGCTACTTTCACGACGGTTTCTGCTTCTTCTTTGTTGATCGTCGGCTCCAATTTCTCGTCAAAAAGCTCTTCGTATTGTTTACTTGTTTCCAACCGACAAGCCTGCATATAGGGGTGTTAATCATGTCAGGTTGGTGGGATCGATTCTTTAACCCAAACACGACCCATGTATTTACTCGTGCATGTCTAAATCACCCAGTTTAACATTCAATAGTAGTTTATTCTCTAACTAGGTTACAACCCAACCTGTGTATTACACGAGATTACATAACCAACACTTAAAACTTTATTAATGAATCTTTGCATATATATATATATATTAACTTACTATGGTGTAAAGAGTCAAAAAATAAATGTTTGATTCTTTTATAACCATAAAAATGCTTTGATATTTTAAAATTAGTTATTATAAACTTTTTAAATATAAATTTCTTAAATTTAGTTGATAATTATACAAATTAAAGAAACGTCAAATTTAAAATTTAACACAGAGTAAGTGCAGTTTTCCTCTTTGAGATTTACAAGAGATGAAAAATGTTAAGCTTGAAACGTTAACGATGGAAAAGTTTAAGACTTCAAACGTTAGAGACGAAAACTGTTAAGACTTGAAATGTTAGAGACCGTTCGTATTAACGGTGGACTGAAACTGTTAATTATTGTAAACTTTAGGGACAAAAAGTGCAGTTTACTTTTTTAAATATATAAGATAAATATTTAATTAGATAATAACAAATTTAAATTATTTTGAAATTTAAATATATTTTATGATTTAAAATAGAATAAGAAGTATAAAAGAATTCAAAATGTTAATTTAATTAATTTAAATAATTAAAGAACTCTTGAAAGTTGACCATGAAAACTAGAATCATACCCAATCTAGAAGACAAATGTAGTCGTTAGTCGGTACGTAACTAGTATTGTTCTTGCCACTAACAATTTCCAACACCACGACTCCAAAGCTGTAAACATCTGCCTTGTCGCTCAAGTAACCCCAAAGTGCATACTCCGGTGCCATGTATCCTCTACAATTCATCCATGAAAGTTGTAAGCACATAAAACAAATCAAAGAGCATAAAGTAAGTATGATTTATGAACAAATTACATTGTTCCTGCGACTCGCGTGCTAACGTGAGTCTTATCGTCCTCATGTAGCCTCGCCAATCCAAAATCTGAAATTTTCGGGTTAAGATCTTTGTCAAGTAGCACATTTGTGGCTTTAATGTCTCGGTGTACGATTTTGAGCCTCGATTCGTCGTGAAGAAATGCTAAACCTCGAGCAATCCCAATACATATCTTGAATCTTGTTGGCCAATCCAACATTAATTTACTTTTACCTAGATAAGAGAAGTTAAGTTTGTATTAAGTATACCGTTTAAACTACTCGAAAATGAGATTTATACCGTTATACGGTTCACTTTCGAGAGTCAAACTGAAAGAAAACTAATAAAACTCACCAAACAAAGCATTTGCAAGGCTATTATTTTCCAAATACTCATAAACAAGCAACAATTGATCTCCTTCAATGCAACATCCATGAAGTTTAACAAGATTCGGGTGTTGTAAACACGAAATCACACCGATCTCATTCAAGAACTCGCGGTTTCCCTGCTTTGAATGAGAAGAAAGTTGTTTAACCGCAACCACCATCCCATCATTCAATGTACCCTGCAACAATCACACACGCGTTACCAACACGAAATTAAAACCACCAAAACCGACTTGTTTTGCTCGATTTTAACCTTGTAAACAGCCCCGAAACCTCCTTCACCGATCTTGTTTGAAGCATTGAAATTGTTTGTAGCAATCTTTAGTTGTTTGAAAGAAAACGAAAGCGTTTTAAGCTCCAATCCATCAAAATCTATTCAAGAAACGCGTTTTTCGTCACCAATTAGTTGAACAGATGTAACAAGAATGTAAAAAATGTGTAACGTTTTCACCTTTATCGTTCTTTTTCCAGCATTTAAAACATTTTTTCCACCACAAGAATACCAAGATCAAGAAAATAAGAAACGGTACACCGATCCCGACAACTATATAAACGGTTTTATTTGACTTTTTTCCGCCCGTTGAACAAGTTTTGAAATACGGGTCAACATCAATAGCCGATACAAGAGGCCCATAAACTCCTCTTTTAGGAAAACGGGTCGTCCCTTTACCCGCCCAATAAAACCGGATCTCCAAGATGTTATCGGTCACAGTTGCGTTAAATGCGATCACCACGGGTATTGCAACGCCACCAGCCTC
This sequence comes from Stevia rebaudiana, assembly GCA_009936405.2. Classification (NCBI taxonomy): domain Eukaryota; kingdom Viridiplantae; phylum Streptophyta; class Magnoliopsida; order Asterales; family Asteraceae; genus Stevia; species Stevia rebaudiana. Next base: position 5,304,984 of record WOUH02000012.1, read on the forward strand.
GTCTTCAATGTTAAAGTCTCTTTTAACCCGTCGACCCTAAATCGCATAGAACTTGTTAAGCACTTGTGATAACACATCTTGTAGCCGTTGGATTGACCCATTATAATCTTGATTAGACAATCCAACGGCTTTTAAAGAACAGCATATGACTATCACCTGAATCATGACACTGAAAATACCGACCCAAAACAAAAACCAAAAAATTCGAACTTAAATAACCAAACCTAAATAGCAACTGACGGGTTTGGTTTAAGTTTCCAAAAAAAAATAAAAAATTAGGTCGGTTTTGGTTTTGCCTGAAAGATAAACCAAACAAAAAAAATAATATTCGGTTCAAATATATGTAAAACCATATATATGTGTATACCCTATATTTTTATTGTTTTTATGCATGTTTACTGTTTAGATTGTTTTGATGCATGTTTCTACGCGCGCATGTGATTTTGTAAACATGCCTGTTTAGGTTGTTTAGGTTGTTTTTAATGTTGTCTCAAACTAGTTTTTATAAATTATATATTTATTTTTGAATGTTTTTTTATTAAAATTGCCCAAATGGTTTTTATTGAATTTATAAATTTCGATTTAACAATTTTGAATGTTAAGATACATTGTAGCCCAAATCCAATATTTTGGGTCATTTTTTCTAGGCCCAAAAGTTTAAGTCCCAAGTACAAAAACCAAAACCGAAGCTGAACCCAAACCAAAAACCTGAAAACCCAAACGAATTCTAAAAATACAGAAACCGAAATTTCGGGTCTGGAGTTCAGATTGAGCCAAGAAACCGACCCAAGCACACTCCTAACAAACAAAGAGTTTGCTTCTAGAGAGACCCATGTCTCCAAAACAACCAGCAAACAAATAAACAATACTAAAAGTATTGAGATAATAAACGGATAAACAAAATATCACCTGAATATAGATATCAAATATACGCCTTCCGAGACTTCTATACGTACTATCGTTAGTGAATTGTATCTCCGCAAAATGCAGTTTAACCGAATATTCACCATTGTCCAAACAATAGCTAAAGTAGGTGAGTGTGAGTGGTGACCGACGAGCGGTTGTATAAAGTGTAGGTAAGCTTGTATTCTGTAAAGATTCAATGTATCGTGTGTTTTGAAAAATATTATCATCCATGAAGTCACCGGTGCTACTAAATCCCCAATTTTTAGCGGCTCTATACAGTCTGGCGGCACCACCGTCCACATTGGCATCTCCTTCGTAAAGAATAGACCGCCCGTCGCTTTCTCTAATTGTCAAATCATTCCCGCCACAATTAACATGTAAAGAGCACGTATCTATCATATGATCAACGGATTAAAATGATAAAACGTGTTAGCATCATATTTTAGAGTTATGACAAGTAAAAGTAATCATCTTTGACTTTTGAGTCAAACCTAGTATTCTCTAAAGTTTGATTTGATGCGGGTTTGTAACACGATTAGATCCATCTAACGTGACGTGGATTTGTCATTATAAGCTTTTGATTTAGTTAACATGAATTTTTAAAAAATTGTATAAACTTGTATCAATTATGGACATGAAACTAATTTGATTTTGACCCATAATAGTCAACATGATTTACATAATAAGAAATTACAGGAATCATACTCACATCTTGGACACTTGACATTCTCTGTGCAAGGTAGTACATCTTGTCTGTTGACAACAACATTATCAAAAAGTATGTATCATATAAATGCTATTAAAATTTGAAATAAAATAGAAACATATAAATGCTATAAAAAAATTAAAAAAGTTTTCTTACATCGGGTTCCCTGTCGAGGAGCTTCTGAACAAGTTTACATAGAAATTCCTAACATGAAAAAAAATTATATAAAAAAAAAAATCCCAAGTAGCATATAGAGTCATTTAAACATGTTGTTTGTTACATTTCACTCATAACAACCCAAGTTTCTATATAAAAACATGCAGTTTTTTTAAATGTTTTTATAAAGATGCTTACGTGTTTTGTTGGCATGATGCTCGATTAGGTCCTTGCCAGGTAAGATTGTTGTAGGAAAGATCACTACAATATATTAGTCAACGAAAAATGTCAAAAAAAAACAAAAATTAAAAAAAAAGTATGTAACATAATTTTTAAGTAAATGAACTTACATACTAGCTCCGTTTACCAAAAGTGAATCGGGTAAGTCTCCAGTTAACATATTACTGGTTAAAAACCTATTCAAAACCACATTATTAATAAGATACTTAATTAGTAACAAATAAAAGTCAACAAAGCACAAAAAAAGTCAAAATTTACTAAACTTACACTAATCTCAAGCTCCTCCCAAGGATGTTATTAGATATTCTCCCTACTAATCGGTTAAAACTTAAATCTCTGTTATATGCACACGCGAAATGATGTCATTAAACGTTTAAATCATGAACGATTCGGTTCATTTTGTGTGTACTTACAGCAGTTCAAGTTCTCTCACTTGCCAGATATAATCCGGTATTTCTCCAGAGATGTTGCAATTTCTTAAGATCCTAAATTTATGAATGAAAGATTAGATTTTGAAAGAGTCAAGACAAAAGTCAATGTGAGAAATATCTGCTTACAATCTTATTAATCCATTAGTTTTGTTGAGCTGAGGAAAACCTTGAGTCGGTCCAGATATGTCACTAATTCTCCTGCAAAACATGTAGCATCATAAGCTATACATACATACATATACATATATACGGGGTGGCTTTAACCGAAACGCATTTAAGATGAGAAAACCCTGAAAACCCAATATGTTACATATGTAACACCGACAATTTTCAAAATTTTAATTTTTTGGATAAACTTTACATTAAAATCTAAAACTATTGGTAAAATAAAATATAGAAAAGCACCGAGTAGTTTTTATTTTAAAAAAATTAATAAAAAAAAACCAAAGTTATATATGTAACATGAGTTACATATGTAATATTTCGCGGAATATTTAAAAAAACAAGTTTTTTTTGTTATTTTTTACATATTTTTAAAAAAATAATTAATCGGTGCCTTTTGGATTTTATTATAAAAAGGTGACGAAATAACATTTAAGAGTGATCCTTTTTTTTATAAATTATTTTTTTAGCTTGAGTTTTCTAAGGCTTTCACATCTTAAGTGGGTTTTGGGATTATCTTTCACATATATATATATATAATGACTCACTTTCTTTACAGAAGAACAGTTTTATGAAAAGCAAAATTATATAATATTATGGAAATTTAAAGAAGATATATTTTCAACTTACAGATCAGATAGATTTTCAAGAACAGATATATTTGAAGGAATAGGTCCTGTGAGTCCACTCGCCACAATCTCTCTTCAAAAACATCCAAACATTAATTTTATAATGTACTAAAATGTGTTATGCAAATACTTAATTAAGAAATTATAAGAAAACATTGTAACAAATTATGGAATTAAAAAGGAAAACATGAAACATCTTACAATCTAGTCAACTGTCTCCAGTTTTGTATGAAATCAGGTATTGACCCACTGAAGTTGTTTTCATTTATCCTACTGCATAATGAAGGAAAAACATTCATATTTTCATATAAAGAAAATTGTAGAATTTTAAAACTTTAACTAAAAAATAAAGTAAAGATTTTACAAATTTGTTAAATTTCCTAGTTGACCGAGGGTCGTTGGCAGCCTTCCGGTCAACCTATTTGAAGACAAGATCCTGAAAGATAATATTATCACGTAAAGAACTTAATTATATCCCAATTCTTGAAAAATAGTCCAGTTAAAGTATTACAATTTGCAACTTAAAAAGTCAATCAGTCTTACAATGAATTTAAATTTTTTAATTTCCCAAAGTCAGATGGAACATTTCCTGAAAGCTGATTTGCTTCAAGGTCCCTGAAAATAAAATGAGCATATAAAACAATATATATTAACTATAAAATCATATAAAAAAAGGGAAAATGTCACAGAATAGTAACCAACTTTCAAAAGTGTTCCAATTAGGTCACTGATGTATCTTTTGTCCAAATTGGATCCCTAAACCTTCAAATCGGGTCACCATCGAATTTTGTTTGTTTCAAGAAAGTAATGGAAGATAAGATATGGGAGTTGAAATTTCTAATTTATGTAATTATATTTAAAAAAATAAAAAACGGGTTAATTCATTTAAAAATTAGAAAAAATAAACTAAAATTCACGTCACCGCTCCATATTAGCATAAAAAAAACAAAAAATATTTATTTTTAATTGAAATAAAAAGAATCATGCAAAAAAAATCATGTTAAAACCCATAATTTAAATAAAACATGAAAGTTAAGTGAGAACACTTTTTAAACTTGAGTGACTTAATTGAAACACTTTTGAAACTTGGTTACTATTCTACAAAGTCAAAATTGACCAGAAAAACTGAAAAAGAGTCAATAAAACGTACAGTTTTGTGAGGGTGGTGATATTGGCGATTTCAAGTGGGATTTCTCCGCTTATACGGTTACCAAGAAGAGATCTGCATACAGAAAAATATGTTCAAATAGTAAAAAAATATATATATATGAAACAGACGGGTAAAATAGAGATTTTACATGTCTTGTAACCGTGTTAAACCCCATTCAGGAGGTATTGTGCCACTTAAGTAGTTGTAAGCAAGATCTCTGCAAAGATATAATTCAGTTTCAATAAATCTTGATTAATTAAAAAGATGACATTCGAGTCAACCGAAGACGACTTACATTGACCGTATGTAAGGAAGCTTTGCTATATCAGGTGACAATACTCCATCAAGACTGTAAAACTTGTGTGTACTTCATATGCCAAAAAAAAATTTAAAATATATAAATAAATCCCAGATTTAGTCAGTTGCAATCTTGACTTTATGGTCAAAGATAAACTAATCTCACTGTCAAGTTGTTAACAATTTTCAGATAATTCTGAATAGTTTGACTTGCAAAGTCAAAGTGCCCTTGTTTTGAAATTGAACAAAAGAATTAAAAGACAGAATTTTATACATCCTTACGACATGACAATCGGTATCATTGCCAATATTGCAATCACATCCAATGCTAGCATTAGCTTCTTGAGATATTTTTGGTATTTCAGACACGATATCAAGATTGCAATTATCGCCATTAAATCTCCAATTTGTTGCATTCATGGAAGCAAGAATGTTCTCAACAGCTTCCACTAAATCAAAATAACAAAAAAAATATTGAACAAAAAATCTTTTTGCACCAGGTATATTTTGGTTGAAACTATAAAGTTAGCAGATCATTTCTTATGCTAAGGATATGAGACAAAATTAAAAGTCAAACCACTCATGTGGATTTCAATCATTTGGTTTAACAGAATCATTAGATTCAATTACTCTTTAAATCACTCCCTGAATAAAAGATTAACACACTTCCAAATTCCAATCATGAAAGCACATAGTGTTTGACTTTTAAAGTCAAAATCTGCTCATTAATCCTTGTAAACCCTTGAAACTTATCGAAGATTGATAAAGTTGCTAACTTTGTAATCATAAATTAACATTTATATAGCTATGAAATCATAACATAATTCAAGCAGCAAACAAGAATATATTTTGAATTTTCAGCTCTTATCTTCTTAATTGCTACAGAACATACAAATCAAGATTCTTGCAGAAACAATAATATAATCTGAAAATCAACAGAATCAAGAATCCAGAAACCCAGAATTTCAAAACCAAAACTGGTGATTTTGTAACAAAATATCCACACAAACTGTGTTGTTACCTTCTTGTTGTGGCACAACGGATTCAGCGAATCTTAGCAAGATGACAAAATTGAGAGTCAGAAACAACATGAATTTAGCTTTTCTTGCCGCCATTGATGAAGATTTGAAGATTTGTGAGGAGGAAGAAGAAGAGATAGAGATGGACTGGATGATGGGTGTGAAATTATTAGAGACAAATCTGCTGCAATTCTTGAAAATTATTATGCGATAAGTCAAATATGTGTATAGTAATTTGTGTTGGTCTGAATCAAGCAGTCATACATGACAATTGACAACCTTTTTTCGTTAATTTTATACGGTCCTACATGAAATTAATTATTTCTTGCGATCTAGCATAGCAACATGAGGGTGTTTCTTTAATCTCGACCCGTTGAAAAAAGGGAAATTAATGATTCCATTTAAAAATCATATTTGATTCTGGATTATTATAAAATAATAAAAAACAATTTATTTCGGTCAAAGCTAAACCCCGGGTGCGATTTCTCGGTGTTCATCAAGTTGGATTTTGAGTTATCCAGGTTATTTGAATTGAATTATTCGAATTTGAAAATTTTGAATTCGAATCGGACTCCGAATCCTATTCGAATCCAAAATCGTATAATCCGATTCGAATATATCTGAATAAACCGAAAAACCTAAAAATTTGTATTTGAACATCTCGAATAAACCGAATCTACGAATAAACCGGGTTTATTCGGTTTATTAAGATTGAATTCGAATATCCAATTAAAAAAAAATCTACGAATTCGAAACCCGATTCGAATCTAAAATTGTATTATCCGATCCGAATAATACGAATCTTATATCGAATTGGTTTTTTCGGGTTTCGTATATGATTCGAACATCGGATTTTTTCGAGTTTCGATTATTTTGAACACCCCTACCCTTCATCACACGAATATCAGATCAAATATTCTCTGTTATGGGTAAAAGTTGAACATGTGATTTCATAAAACGAAAGTTTCAAGTGAACAACTCTCTTTTGAGGTTCCCACTTTATTCTTCTTTCTTGTTTGTATGTGCGTGTGAGAAAGATACGTGAGATGTATGAACCGTAAAGAAGCAACTAGCCTAACTATCTTAAAAGCTTGAAATGTGACCGATTTTTCTTTCCAAATGTTCAAATCACCTTCATTCTTTAATATCACACATATATGGCATTTAATTACCGGTTTTTTTGGTTCTAAATCCTGTTTTGTTTTGTTTTAAGAGCTTGTTAATGATTAGTTTGTTAACATAACTCAGTTAGTATATAAACGTCCTTTGTTCGGTTTTGAACCTTAAAACTCCAAATAAGCAAAGCGTCACACCTTTGCACTTGGACAAATGGACCAAGATATCATTGGTTCTGAATACTTTCTGGTAGAGGTTAGAAAAAAAAAAAGAAGAAAAACAAGATTATTTTACAAAATCTTAGGACGTACTTTATAAAACATTTTGCATACTTACTACCTTTTTGCGTGTATATGTATAAGATAGTTTTTAATATAACTTTTTGTCTTATATAAAATTTGAAAGATAATGTTATAAGCTTTTAAAGATTTTTTATTATTTTATAGCATTCCAAAAGATTGTAGTAAAATTGAAAGAAATTTATTTCTAAGAAACAATAGAAAAAGATAATACTTACGAGATTATTTTTTTACGGGATAACGAACTAAATTTAATAAAGGTTTAATGTTATAAAAAGAAAAAAAAATGGTTATATATGTTATAAGGAAAAACAGATAACCCATGACTGTATCATTATACTTTACTACAAACACAACCAACCTTTTATATTTAGAAAAATCAATACTTTATACAAACACGACCAACCTTTTTCATTATCGACTTGTTATTTACGTTTCTCAATCTTAAGTTTTTCTGATGTTACAAAATAACCTTTTTCTTTAATTTCTGAAACCATCGTATGGCCAAGTGCATTTAAGGGTGGTGATGAGTCCAATCCTCTTAGTATTTTTAATGAGATGAATCAAAAGATAAAGTGAAATCCGGCGCGTACCCACTTGAAGCCTAAAGGGGCAGCCATCTCGATTGTCTTCTTTAAAATTTTGCAATCGTCCATATGTTCCCTTGAAAAAAAATCGTAAAGTTTTCTATTGAGGGAAACAAGTTAAAATGAAATTTTAGAATAATTAAGCTCTAATGATAATAAGAACAAATTAAAATTAAGATAAATAAAAAACCAACCACTTAAGTTATCCGCTTCAGTCAATAATCAGTGAGACATTAACAAAAAAGTTTAAAAACAATGTTTACATGTTAAAGCTTTGAGTTAGCAAAAGTTTATGACAAAACATATAAAGGTGAATTGTTAAATTGAGAACCGGTAAACTTTATAGAAATCTTTTAATCTACATGTAAGACGCATATTATGGTATCAAAATAGTTGCGAAACACAATTATCAAAAGCTTTCATGACTTAACTATGACACAACCTATTTAATTTATTTTAATGCACATTTAACTTATTTTATTTTATTTTATTGTAATGCACATGTTCATTACTTAGTACTTAGTACTCTATAAATTACAATTGGCTTGGTATCTTTTTGGGTCCCAAATCCTACCTAGTCATGCAGTATCATTGATTGATTTACTTTACTCTTTTGCCCTGATATTTGCATGAATGATTTAAATAGCCCTTATCTTTTAACAATTTATTGTATCTAGCAAAAAATTCTTACTCATATGCATATATCTTTTACAACAATTAATTCTTTAATATCATGATCTTGTTAAAAGATGATTTTGGGCGTTTATTTGAGTGTTTTTCCTAGAGGAACCCTTATTGTACGAAGGTCTGACGCATAGATAGTAGTTTGAACTTTGAACCTCACTGTCAACCGAGCTTATCGTTTGTAACGACATATTTTGACTAAACTCATATTAAACGCTATAATAGAACTTAATGTGTAATCGGGTTTCGGGGACGAAACTATTTAAGAGGCAGGAGATTTGTAACGACATATTTTGACTAAACGCATATTAAACGATATAATAGAAATTGATGTGTCATCAGGTTTCGGGGATGAAACCTAATTAAGAGGGAGGAGATTTGTTATGACTCATTTTGGGCAATTGCGTATTAAACGCTTAACTTAAGTTAATAAACGAAAGTTTTATATTATTTTGTTTATAAACTAATAATTGGTAATTAAATGGAAACTACCATGGTTAAGTTAGTTTGGTGTAAAATGTGTATTTTAACTAGTTAAGTGTAACTAGTAGTTGAGGGATTAAATATGGCAATAGATGAAACTTAAAAGACTAAATTACAAATTTCAACCTTTATGTTTATAGATATAACAAATTTCAACCTTTAACTTTATTAAGTACTCCAGACAACCTTTAATTAACATAGTTAATTCAAATCCTAACCTTTAAACTAACTTCCACTAGTTTTCCCAGTTAATATAAGTGTAGACAGAGGAAACCCTTTCCATCAAGGCACGTTCGGTGGTTCTGGGTTACTTGCCGACTAAGCAACACCGTAGGTCCTCCTTTGGCGTTTTTATATGCCAAACTTGAATATATTTAACCAGGAAAGGTATAATAAAATCAGTCGAGAAAATTAAAGTAGTAAACTTTAGAGTGTGGAAAAGCATACAAAAAGTCAGAATCTTTCTTTTCATTACAAACCATAGTAATCAAACTGATAGATCACGACCATATATATAATGACAATTAGTTATATTCTAATTTGGAAAAAAAAAGCTATTTAATAACCACAAAAATTTAATATTGTTTAACTCATTTTAACTTATTTTGTTCATTAAAAAGGACTTCTTTTAGGAATGTGAAACTCTCTATAACAATAATTAAAACTAATTGATCTAAATAGAACGTTTATGAAACTTTGTCATATTTAATAATTTTCTTATTTTAAACTAATTAAACTAAACTAATACATGTAGTTTTATAATGGTTTCATCTTAAGAATCTTTTATTGACAACTCTAATGGCATTCCTAAAGAGCAAGCATCCCAAATCACAAGACACGAGCCATTGTTCTTCAATATTTGTTACATATTTAAATTTCCACATAACCTTCATCTTCTACACTTTAAACAACCTTTAGAAACATGAATTTCTTTATATCCTATCATGGGCTCATCATTCTTCTCTTCATTACTTTTACCAA
>WOUH02000012.1:5314929-5325974 GCA_009936405.2 Stevia rebaudiana
TAGCCCTATACGTGGCGTATAGGGTTAGAGGGGGTGTGGGAATAGTAAAAGGGGGTGTGTAAATAGCATAACCCATACTAAATTGACAAAACGATTTCAATACCATTGGGTAGCTAGGCAAACCCCGTTGGTTATAAAGATAATATAATATAATAAATATATAATAAGACCCATATGTAAGTAAAAACACCGCGCGCATATTCTTTCATAAAAAAAGAGTTCGTGTAAATATAGGTATGTATATATCTTGCACGTACATTGTATCATGACTATAGGCCCATAGATTTAAACAAAGACACAACTCCATATATCATCGCTGATTTAGATGCACTCAGCCTGTTTATTTCACTAACAGGCTCCTCGGTGAACCTTATGGTGTTGTAAGCCCATGCACCACCAATGGCACCAATCGTCGGTCCCAAAATGTAAACCCATAACCCTTTGTACTCGTTCCACACGAGTGCTGGTCCTATGCTTCTTGCTGGATTCATTGACGCCCCTGATATTGGTCTGTCATAAAAATGTATGTCTCAAAACACAACTAATTTACTTGTCACATATTACATATGTCCATATAACCACTATCGATTATTAGATATATTGTACCCTGCGAATATCGCATTAAGTAGAACGGTTGATCCAATCGCAACGCCGGCTAGTTGTCCAGTCTAGATTAAGTTGAATTATAGCTACATTCCAATTAGTAACATAAAATGTATATTTTATTAGTAATAATTACTAAAAGAAGTAAAAATGTACTGACAGCTCGATCATCTGTCGCAACAGAACTGATGACGAACATTAGGTAGAATGTGAGAATAATTTCTATCACCAACGATTGAAGCTCCGACCCGGGAGGGATATTTCGAACGAAATGATCATCATGTGTCCGTTTCAATATTACTCGTAGGGTTCCGCTAGCTATGGTTGAAGCAAGAATTTGAACAATCACGTACCCGGGTACCTAAACAAACATTAACTTTATTTACATGTAACAATTTCAATTCGGTAGCTATATTTACGAACCATTTTTAAAACCAGATTAATTATTATTTATTTTTACTATTAGATAAATAAATTAACAACTATATTTGCGACCAAAACCATTTTCGACGATAATTTGCGAGCAAAACAATTTTGACAATGTATTTGTGACCATTATGACAGGAATTTGTCACTAGTTTTGCCACGGATTTTGGTCCCGTCCCGATTAGGACTCTTCAAAAATCTTCAAAAAAAAAACTAGCTAAAAAACTCTATTTGAAACGTTCCAACGTGAACCAACTCATTTGGTGAGAAGCCGAGCCCGATCTTGGCTCAACGTGGCCGTAGGCTCAGCTCACTGGCTTAATAGTAGCTAGGCTCATTTAACTTCAAACTTGAAATTTAGCCAAGCCGAGTTGTCCCAATTATTTTCGAGCTCGAGCTTTATGCTCGACTCGATTACAACCCCAGTCCCAATACATTGCTAATTCATGATAATTTGTGAATTAATGCAAGATCAAGATACATATCATAGTTTTGAACGTCAAAATCAAGATGATAATCACCTGTTTCCAAGGGAACCTTCTGGAAGATGCGAAAGCAATGGTGACTGCAGGGTTGATATGTGCACCAGAGACATGTCCAACTGTGTATATCATCACCATAACCGCAGCCCCCCATACGATCGCATTACTCACTGAATTGTTCTTGTCAATGTTCACCATTGTCACACCACAACCTGCAAACACCAAGAAGTACGTAGCGAAAAACTCTGCAAGCAACTGTCCAAAAGTTCATTCATTAATGTTAATAATTAGTCCGATCGATCTCTACAATATTTAGCGAAAGATAATGATTTAAAGATGGAAGACCTTTTGGGAATATTGAAGACTAAAAAGGGAGGAATATGGTGTGGTATTTTTCGGGTCATCTTTTGCTATGATCAAGGTGATTGCTTGGTGCACATTGGCAGCTTCACCGCTCTCCACCATGGCCATTTACCTCAGAAAACTTGAGAGAGAGAGAGAGATCAAGTATGGAGATAGATGTAGGGAAGAAGAAAGCACATGATCATGTATTTATAGAAGTATTGAATAAAGTAATTTGTTTAGAATTTATTAAATAATTAGTTTATTGATACTTGTTATGAACTAGTGTCATAAGTTATTTATTTATTTATTTTGAATTGAAAGAGGAACCAATATAATATACTACAGGAGCATTATATTAGTGGTTATGAAATTAGATGGTAACCTAACCTTGTAAGAAAAATACAGTAATTCATGATATTATTATATTAGGTAGCGTTTGGTATGTATGAATGGAGAATGTAATGAAATGAGTCATTACGTTATAATGAAATAAAATATGTTTGGTTACAATTAGGAATATAATGTACCATTACATAAATAATGTGATTCCTTCTCTTTTAATGATTTTCATTTCTTGTGGGATGTGTTTTTTTTATTCATTTCCTTGAAGGAATGACCCGATCAATGATCAAACCATGACTCGACCCAGTTCCGACCCATGATCAAAACCATTACCCGACCCATTACCCAACCCATGACCCAGCTCATGACCCGACCCATGACTTGAACCATAACTCGGCCCATTGTCCAACCCATGATCCAAACCATTACCTGACCCATGACTCGAATCATAACCCAACTCATGACCCGACCATGACTTGAATCATAAGCCGACCCATTACTCGACCCCAAGACTCGAACCATAACCCGACCCATTCAAACCATAACCCGACCCATGACTCGAATCATAACCCGACCCATGACTCAAACCATAACCCAACTCATGACCCAACACATGACACATAACCCACGACCTAAACCATGATCCGACCCACAACCAGAACCATGAACCGACCCAAGAGTTGAACCACGACCAAATCCATGATCCGAACAATGACCAGAACTTTGACCCGACCGAAATTGTATTTCATTCCTTCATCTTTTTCTTTCTACCAAACAACATGAAGTAATGATTCGTTGCATTACCACTGATAACAAAAAATGACAATGGAATGGTAAAGATCCATTTCATTCCCTTATCCATTCCATTACATCGTCCATTCCATTCCGTCGTCCATCCCATTACCTCATACCAAACAGACCCTACTGTTTTATATTTAAATAAGAATCTGAAAACATAGTAACTATAAAACGGCCAAATATCAGTCATATACAAACTTTATCTATAAAACTAACAAATCATCAAAATGTCTAATAATTAAAATTATAATATAAGCTTCAAAATCCAATTACTGGTTAGAAAAATTGCTAAGCCATCACCAATATACTCAACAGGATGAATGACAAGCCCAAAAAAAACAAATAAAATTACACCACAAGTTGAGTCAAGTCGAATGACTACCACCCCATCCATGTCAAAGTAATGCACTTAATTAGATCGGATCGGATCTCATCCACATAAAGGCAGGGATCTTTATTTCTTTGATGATCTATTCGAAAATAACCTTCGAAAATAACCATCTTTTTATTGAAAATCTACATTACGCATTTTTTAAATAACCCAAAGGACTCTTAGCACCATCCTATGAATGACCTTTTTTTTCATTTTTTAGATTAGGTGTTGTACTTGTGAATTTCCACCAAGTCCCTCAATCCAAAGGCAAAAAGAGGGGGAACTTTACACCACTTGGTATCACCTCCCATATTGATTGGGCTAGCTTGCATGATACAAAGAGATGTTCTACCGTTTCAATGACATTTGAGTAAAAAATTAAAAATGACATACCGAGGTCGGGGCGAACACATGCAACATCATTAAGGTGTCTAGAGGGAAAAATGTAATTGAATTAAGGGATGAGTAAATTTAATTATAGTTTTAATAAAAAAAAATGTCAAAATCTTATACTTTAACTTGTATGGGCAATTAATTTTTGAAACAAAGTTTTAAGATCCCTCGGTATACGTCGTGGAGAAGGCGTAGAAGGGCCTGGTCATGCCCAGCACACCGCCCCCCTATGGCGTAAGTGGGGCGTGGTTTGGTCCTTGTGGTTGGGACGACGGGGGAAGGAGGGTGGAAGCATTTAATGCTTTTTGTCGTTGAGGTTTGTGACCGTGGCAAAAAAATTAAAAAAAATTCATTTTTTAAACTTATAAATACCACAATCTTTAAAAGAATAAACACACTTTCTAAAAAACCCTCTCTTCTCTAAAAAAACCAAAACACTTTCTCTAAACTACGGATCCCAATCAAAACCCAAACCAATGTCCACAAAATCGAAACCAATATCATGACTCCTCGTTTTACTACTCACAGCCTCGCATTTCTTTTACGACCCCAGTAATATTTTTTTTATAATAATAAAAACAAATTTAAAAATTAAATTAGTCATTAATAATCATTACGATAACCACAATGCATTTCCTCTATAACCATCTCCAAGTGGTTGCTCACGTGGCGCCTACGTGACACAACCACTCACACTCCCAACCCGCATACCCCATGGTCTAAGTTTTTCTAAACATACGATATTGACTCCTTTAATTTTTTTTTAATACATCATGGTATAAAAATATATTAAGAAAGTAAAATAACCTAATTTTTGTTATATATATTGAATTTAAAACATTTTTCTACTTCACCGCCCGAAGCATCTTTAAGACTCTAACGGAGCTAGTTACGAGCCAGATATGCTATTTTGTTGGATATGAAGAAGTCGCTAAACTCACATGATTTTAGTTTACCAAAATCGACCGGCCGACCGACCGCGGTTTAGACCTGTTTCTCTGACTTTTTTGACCTCATGTTACTCACTTGCGTTGAAAAAATGCATTTATTATTTCTAAATCTTTAAAGATGCTTTTTAAAGTATAAGTACGAAGATTCTAAAAAAGGCCTATTAGCTCAGTTGGTTAGAGCGTCGTGCTAATAACGCGAAGGTCGCAGGTTCGAGACCTGCATGGGCCACTTTATTTCTAAAAGTTTTGAATTTTAATCTTTGGTTTGCCATTTGTTTATACGATTCTGACTCATCCTTCATATGGTCATATTATACAACACCACCCACGGTGTTTTCATCCAATGTGGCCAGCCTATAATGCTTATACGATAATGATTTGGAAAAAAAAACTCTTTTGATTTGTCAATATTATGTTTTAGCTTCACGTTACTCATGTCAAGTGGATCTAGCTTCACGCTATTTATTAAAAGTGGAACTAGAACTACGATCCTATGCTCAGTTGGAGAAATGGTGCTGGATATATAGTTATATACTCTATTTCGGATGCATTGTCATAACATTAGACATTAGCTAGCAAACAAGAGAGGTTGGGAGATTGTGTTGAAGTGAAAAAGTCACTAGGTGTTGAAAGGTGTTTCTTTGGTTAAACAAGGTTACAAGGATTGAGCCCACCAAAGGCAGACTAAGTATAAAAATTGTTGGAAAAAAAAGACAAACAAACATTAAAACACCTTAAACGAGTACTTAAGTTATAGTCGGATGCAATAAACATTTATCAACCTACGATAAAAGTCTCTTGTATCACGTGATACATGAGTTATCTTTTTTATTTTTTTTTATTTTTTATTTTTTTTATTTTTTATTTTTATTATAGATACTTGTTTTTATATTTACCATAGATAAACAACTTTCAGTTACTCATATTCATCACACATTTTCTAACATACAATCTATCTTTAGTAATTGATTTCAAAAAATATCACATGACATTTTTTTAATTTGCCAAAAACTTTAAATTTTTTGATATATGTAAATGGTCTTTAAAAATTAACTCATACCAAAATCGTATAGTTTATGTTATCCAATCCAATACGTAGTTTAAGAATTTTAAAGAGTAGCTCGATAACTAAAGTATATCAATTATGTGTCATATTCTTTCATTTTATATTTATTTTCTATTTTATATTGTATTTATATAAATATATATTTAAATTTTTGTCATACACTAAACTAAAATATATTACCTTTTATATTCATGTATATTTATATCCGGATATGTCTTTAAGATAATTACGAGTAAGGTAAATTTGTTGGTTCAAAAAAAAATAATTAGGAGTTTTGCCACTTATTTTCATTAGCACAATTTTTAGTTATTCTTTCTTTACAAATTTTGGTTAGACACTAAATGGTAATTATTTATCAATACCAGGTTTATCGTTTATCTAATTTAAAGTGGCAAACTCGTAGTCATATTTTGTTATACTTTCAAATGTAATAATGTTTCAATATTTTGTTGTTTGAAAAATGTATCTTATGCTTGGCTAGAAAGAATGTATCAAAGGAAAACAAGTATTTAGAGATTTGTGAATTCAAAGTGTATTTTCAATTTTTATGGCTATACTAGCTTATAACCCGTGTGTTACACGGTGGGTCATATAAAAAATAATTTGAGATTTATACAAAATTATTTTATGACAAAAAAAGTTAGGTATTAAATTAAATAAATTTTTTTTTTGAATGGCAAATATATCTTACTCTTACTTCTAAATTATACCAATAATTCTCCTTTTGCTTGGGATTGAACCCAAAGACCTCCTATCTAAAAGGCAAGAGTCTCTACCAAGTAGGCTAGTGGTTAGTCCCACATTGGCAATAAAAGATTATTAAAGTATCAAACACAAATTACAGATACATGTATAAAGCAATTTACAAATTTTTAGAAACTTCCTTTACCTACTTTCAATCTAAGGTTGAAAAAACTGATAGTGAATTACACATTAAAGCCAAAATATGTTAATAATATGATACAGAGCATTTGTTTTCATGCAATTCGTAAAACATGAAATCATTTATCTCACAACATCAAGTTGCAATCGCAAAATAGATTAGAGCTATTCCATTGAAGCATATGATTACAATGGAGTTAACATGTGTGAAGAAAAATAACATATTATTACATTTAGAATGAAAAATAATGTGCCCAAATGTAACTCAACATGAGAAAGTAACCGGAGAGCAAAATCAACTCTAGTTCATCAATTTAGTGTGCAAGATCAATTAAATTTGAATCAGGGTACAAGCAATTTGAATCATGATACAAGCAATATGAATTGAAAAACAAAGCACTTGAAGTTTGCGTCAAAGAATTGAACCTCGGAGTAATTTGATGTTCAAAAGTAACCTGCAATGGGAAGTAATCAATCCGAAGTAGTGGTTCTGAAGAGAAGCTTTATAATCAAAAGCACAGTGGCCACCTGAGTAGCCATTTAAGTTAAGAAAAGCTATGAAAAAAACCTAAGAAACAAATCTTGATATAAAACATGGTAAGAATTTAAATTGAGGTAGCTTGACCTTTATAGTCAAATAAAATAACTTGTAGTCAAACCAAAACAGTATCATGAAATTCTAAATTAATAAGTTATAAATTGCTAAAAATGAAACAGAGTTGCTGTTGATTCAAATATCTGTTGTTGAGTAAACCTTGTGAATGAAGAAACGTATAATAGACTATTACTTACAGAAAACTATAATTAGCAAACAATAGCTTTGAGCCCCAGCGAATTTGCTACTCACAAGTGCAGAAGTTGACCGGAAACTGAAAAAAGATGTCGCAGCAAAGAAATCATATTTCAATTCAAACACAAAATGTAATCACAACGAAAGCATGATGTGACAACTGAAGAAATCAAAACAAATAATTTAAGTATAAAAACATGATGAAACTATAAAACCTCAAGAATAAAATTTAAATTTAAAGAAATAAATGAACCACATTATGTTATTGTCTAAAAAACCTAAATATTTAATAAATATTATTACGAAGAATTCTATAAATTTGAATAAGTTTCAAATGACTTTCAATTAGTTGACTCATCTCACCCATCATGGGACCAACCAAAAAGAAAGAAAGTGAGCCATTTATAGCTAAACTAAAAGAAGATTACACCACAGTGCAGTTTTGATGAAATAATAGACCTATTAGCATTTTTTATTGAAATACCAAACGGATTTGAATTCAATTTAGTACCTTTTGCACAATTTTTTAGCAAAAAAAACTTGAGTTTAACGTGATAACCTTAATAATCTAGTGAACCGATGCCTGTTTATTTCAAAATATATTTTAATTTCTACATTCCACATACACCAACAGCATACAGCAATAACCGCATGCATTACTTTCTGGGCTTTGACCGATCAGTCATTTGCCATGAGAAAGACACAAGATTCTCCAATTAGCTTCCCCGAAGAACATTTGCATTGCACCATGACATAACACCAACCCAAACTCCACTGACTCATACATATATAAAGCATACATACTTATAAATGAATATGAAACCTGAAAAATTACCATGCGACTTTGCGAGCAGCAGAAACTACACAGCCAATATCTTCTGCATTGCCTTCAGCAACGTTGGCTATGACTTTCCCTGTGCATAGATCGAAAGCTGGGAATGTCTTCTCTGAGAATGATATGAAAAGTGTAAGTTCTTTGGTTTTATATTTATCAACCGTAAGAACCTTGCTAACTAAACACCTTTATTTGTCAACTAAGCTTCATATTGAGCGTACAAATTCAGGTAAAACATTCTAGGAACAATCAAGGGAAAATTTTCACACTTGTGAGATCAATATGAAGCTTAGTTGACAAATGAAGGTCAAAATTTAATTCCAATTCATGAAAGTTAATTTTCCTTGGACTTCCAGATTAGTTTCAAATAACACTAATGGTGATTATCAAGATTTAAAAAGGCTTATTATTAACAGTTTGATCTGAATAAATGAAAGAACAGATACTTCAAGGCTCAAGTATAACAATGGCGTTTTCATGGTTATAAAAATTATTATAAACACTTTGATTAAATCAAATAATATATATATATATATATATCTGAATCTAAATAACACTTTGTTATTGATCAATCTGCTAAGCCAACAACATAGATTCTATTTTAATCTTACTTTTGCCACTGTATATCTATTTAATTTTGCCATGTCTGGTTGTAATATGAATTATTTAAACAGCTAAAACCGAATCAATAAACTTTTATATCTATAAGGATTATGACATTAGAAAATCAATAAAGTCGAAAACAGAAGGATTCAATAAAAAACAGAAGGAATCAATCGAAAACAGAAGGATTGAATACAAGTAACATCGAAAAAAGGTTTCAAATACAAGCATCAACTAATCATCGAATCAATCAACTTGTATATCTATAAGGATTCAATATAACATCAAAAATTAAATAAATTCGAAAACAGTTGAGAATGAGGATGAAACTTACACATTATTTTTTGTTATGATCAAAATATGCGGGTACGGTTGTTGAATCCATTGCAGAAATCACGAATGCCTGAATGGACAAACACCAAAATCGAATGCCTGAATCGAAAAACACCCAAAATCGAAAAAAAAAAGGTTAAACGAACCCTAGATTGAAGAACCCGTCGAATCTGAATCGAAGCTTTGAAAAAACCCTAGATTAATGGAAAAAAATGTAGAATTGAATTGAAGCGTAAGATATAAACCTAGAAAAATCGTACATACGGTCGAAAGCTGTGATTTGCAAACGTGATTTCAGCGATTTGGAAAACCCTTCCTTATTTGAATATGATGAAGTCGATGAAAATCTTGGATTTAAGGAGAGAGCGCGTGTTGTTAACGTGGCTTGAGAATAAAAATAGACGGTTTGCAAAAACCTTCTTTTATTATAATTTAAAGATGTAGGGTAGGGTTATAGTAGTGAGGAGGCTTAAGGTAAGGAGGGTAAGGAGTCATCCCATCTATTTGATCTTAAGATAAACGGCCAGGATTAACGCGGTGACATTTTTGTAATTATTTGGAACTTTGAAAAGGCATGAAGGGTAATATCGTCACAGTCGTATAACACAATAGCAGTCGTATAACACAATGACAGTCACAATCGTATAACACAATGACAGTCGTAAAACACAAATCAGGACACAAAAACCTACAAAACGTACATCGCATAACACAATGATGCATATCAAAAACACAATGATGCATTTCAAAAACACAATGATGCATATCAAAAATACAACGATGCATATAAAAAACACAACGATGCATCGGGTTCACTTCACTTTAAAAAAAATTTATTTTTTTTAAACTTAAAAAAAATATTATTTATTCTGGGCGTTAATTTAAAAAAAAAAATCGATTTTTTTTGGGATTTTTTTTTGAATATATTTTTTTAATTTTTATTTTTTTTAATTTTTGCGAGCCGGACATAATTACCAATGTACCCCTCATTCAAAAATTCCCTCTTGCCACGTGTCGTTACCAAAGCGCTCCTTACCCAAAGCCCTCCTTACCCTTACCTTAAGCCTCCTCCTTATTAAAATACATAATAAATAATTAATAATAATAACATTGGTATAAGAATAGTATTGATATAAAATAGTCATAATAAGAATAATGTATATGAAGAAGCTTTTGATATAATGTAATTTAATGTAATATACTGTAGTTATATAATATGATACCATATAATAGAGTATAATATAATACAATATAGGCATAATGGATTGTAATATATCATAATACGATACAATGAAATATATAATAGAGTGTAATATAATACAATATAGGGACTGTAATATATCATACTACGATACAATAAAATATATAACAGAGTGTAATATAATACAATATAGGTATAATGGAGTGTAATATATCGTATGAGTAAGGTTATACTAAGAAGACATCTTGTTGTAAGAAAGTGTAGGAAGGCTATCAAATAGACTTCGATTGAGCTTATTTTAGCGTCGTTGGAACCGTCTCGCCAAACTCTTTCTCGCCCCCTACAATAATGATCATTCCTATTTGATCTTAACCCTATATCATATTACGATACAATGAAATATTGGTTTTGAAATTTTTTTCAAGCTTTCAGTCAGAAATGAATTGGCATTTATAAGGGCACAGGGAGTCCTCCCGATATTCCCCGTTTTTTCCCGCTGCCACATCAGCGCCACATCAGCTTTCCCCACCTTTCCCCACTTTTCCCCATTTCACTTGCAACTCTCCCACTTTTCCCCACTTTCCCCAATTTTCCACCTCATCATTTATTTAATATTTATTAAA
>WOUH02000012.1:5349241-5367694 GCA_009936405.2 Stevia rebaudiana
ACTTATGCAACAAAATTCTTTTTGGGTGAATGATCTTAAAATTAAAATGACACTGTTTCCTTTTGAGTATATAACAACAATTCTAAATATTATCCATTTCAACAGTGAGTCTTAAACAAATGAAGTACAAAACATGATAAAATATATTTTTTAACGATAGTTGTGCTTCATTAAAAAATATAAACTAATTGATAAATTTTATAATAATATATAAAACAAAAATGATGAAAATAATAAACAAAGAAAGAAAACTTAATTATAGAAAAGAAAATAAAAATGTTGTCAAAGTTTCAGATTTGGATCTTTAAGGATAATGGTAAAATAGTCATATTAAAAAAAATAACAGATTTTATTAACATAAGTTAGACTAAAAGATGAAAACTGAAACAAAATATATAACTAAAGAATGATTTTGACGTTTTTTAAAGGTGAAGGATGAAATATGCAAGTTCATATAAACCTAAAGGATTATTTATGTAATTTTGTCTTTTTTTTTTTTTTTAAATTAAGACGACGCTGCTGCCTTCGGAAAGCTCAGCTGAAACAAAAATGGCGGAAACGAGTGTAAAGACGAACGAAACCCCACCGCCGGCACGACGCCTGAGAGGTCATACGGCCGTCGCCACCTCCTGTATCGCTTCTCGTGACCGCCCCGGTCTCATCGCCTCCTCCGACGAAGTACGCATCCCAATTTTACTTCTTCTGTTGTTAATACCTAAAAACCCCTAAAATCGATAAACAAGATGAACTATTAACATCGGGGATGCATTTTTATAACCTTAATTAGATGTTAAGAACTCATATAAACGTCGTGTTCAATTTGTTTTACTTTGTTAGAAAACTTGATGCATTCTGTAAACCTAACATTGAATTTCTAGCCAGTTGGACTTACATTTAACGTTAAGCATTGTATGATTTCTGTAGATTATGGTTTATGCAGGATGGGTGTGTTTGTTGGTTTGATATGCGTAGTAAAGATGTATTGTTCTCCATGAATGTTGCTCAAAATCCTATTTCCTCATTATGCTTCAAACCAGGTCGGTGTTCATGGTCAAATATTTGTTTTTCAAATGTAATTTTTATGCTTTATATATTTGTTTCATACTTGATCACATTCAATCACATGTTTTTATGCAGGGAATGAGGATATTGTTTATGTATCATCAGAATCTGAAGTGAAGGTTTTTGATGTTCATATGGTAATCTTTGTTGTATAAGCTTTACATCTGCTTATTTTAATGTTTCTCTTAAACTGTTCATTAACATAAATATCTTTTAATTTTCATTAAAATAAATTACTAGTTTCATATTTATTCTTAAAGGTCATAACGTTGAAGTTCATTTTACAGCTTGCTTCATGGAAGCCATTGGAGAGTTACAATTACAATAAAGAGGAGATAAACCAGGTTCACATTGGCATTATAATTGTTCAAGAAAAACTTTTCATATATTATTTTCCGGATTAGTTATTTATATTCTTTATATACACTAAGATGTAAATCATAAGACACCTTCTGCATCTTCTATTCAGATCACTTGCAACTCAAAGTCATCTTTTCTTGCAGCTGCTGATGACGGTGGTGATATAAAGGTTTGCTTATTTTCCTTTAAGGTTTAAACTTTTATTTTATTATTATTACCTGCATACGCCAATAACTAATTATTATTGTTTTGCAGATTATTGATATACGCCAGAAGTGTCTATATAAGACATTAAGAGCTGCTCATGAAAGTGTATCCTTATCTGAAAATTTTTTTAAACCCTTTTCTTATAAACGTATTTTCTTGAATTTTTTTCTTAATTTATTATTAGATATGTAGCAGTGTGCAGTTTCTTCCTTGGAGACCTTGGGAAGGTATTCTTTTTTATATTTTTGTTTAAACTTAAAATCATATAAGCATATGCAACTAATTTATTATTAACGTGATGAACGGATAATAATATTCTTTGCAGTAATTACTGGCGGGCTTGATTCAAAGCTTATAATGTGGGACTTTTCAAAAGGACGACCATACAAAGTTATGGACTTGGGTATAGCAACACCGTATTCATCTTTCAATCTTGCTATATATGTATATATATAATAATTTGTACATCTAATAGGAATTATAATAATATCTTTATAAAATTTTTCGTATTTCAGGAAAATCTGATCCAGATAACAGTAGTAATGCAGGAAAGTGTTTCAATCCTGCTTTTGTACATGCAATTGCAGTTCCTGAAGTTGATATGTTAGATAAAGTTGACAAGATTTGTGTTGTCGCCAGAGGTGATGGTGTTGTTGATGTAATCAATATAGAATCAGAATTTAAAGCCACCAAATCAAAGAATTCTTCTAAGTCAAAAAAAGGTGGTCAATCAAAGTCAAACGGAAGCGTTCCATCTCCAAATTCTGAATCAGAAGATCAAAATCAAAGAACAAGGTTGCGTTTAGATTATTCCTCTGGAGGACATACTGCTGCTGTATCTTGTGTGTAAGTGTTGACTTTTACAGTCATATACTGCTTTTACAAACAAACAAACAAACATATTAAGTATGATTCCACTCATAGCAAGCTAATTCCTAAAATTTAAATTATTATTACAACTTCCAAATAAAAAAAGCAATCATTCTTGATTTTGTGTTTGCTAATACCTATTGGCAAGTGGGCGGGTAGGATGGACCGCAAATATGTTTTGTTTAAATTTATAATTAGTTGATCCATATGACTCGTTTCCTTTCTAGTTATTTTTTATTTTACCTTTTTGTCCCGTTCACGAAAAAATAACATGAATAGACTCATTATTAAGTACATGTTAATCACTTTGACCAGAAAGTTGAACAAATTGTAAGCTATAAAGTTTAAATTATGACATAAAAATTTAAATATGTTATTAGAGAAAGGTTCATTGGGGAACCATAAAAAAAGGGAATTTGGGAACACTTGTGGGCCGTTGATTTTTTTTTTTACTGGATTATTTTTTTTGTACTTGATTATATTTTTGTACTGGATTATTTTTTTTGTACCGGATTAATTTTTTTGTACTGGATAATTTTTTTTGTATTGGATTTTCTTTTTTGTACTGGATTTTTTTTTGTACTGGATTATTTTTTTTGTACCGGATTAATTTTTTTGTACTGGATTTTCTTTTTTGTACTAGATAATTTTTTTTTGTACTGGATTTTTTTTGTACTAAAGATGAACGGTCCACAAGTGTTCCCAGTTCCCTTTTTCTTTATGGTTCCCCAATGAGCCTTTCCCTATGTTATTAATGGTAGTCACTTGACCTAGAAAATCAATTTTGACTTCAGTTATCAGTTTCTCTCATTTGTAACAATATAACTTATTTAAACTCATATTTTTTGTTTATTATTTAATTAGGACATTTTCTGTTTTTGGGGAGAAAGGAAAATACGTAATATCAGGAGGAAATGATAAAGCTGTGAAGGTTTGGAATTGGTCTGGATTCTCTAAAGCAGATAAAATTTGCAACAAAGATGACTTTCTACATTTAAACATAAATTTAAGCAGAAAAGTAAGTTGATCCTCATTTCCTTATTAAAGGGTATTTGTGGCATTTTACGAATAGTCAAATCTTTTCATTGACATGTGGTTATCTTTTTATGTCATTAGGTCAACTGGCTTTGTACTACTACAACTGATTCAGATAATCTTGTGGTTTGTGATACATCAAAAGTAGTAAAGGTTTATACAGTTGCATAATCAACCACATGGATGCCGAAAGTCAAACTGCAGTGTTTGTTTCGATGAATTTGGTCAAATCTCCTAGAAGTTGAATCATTTTTTTGCAAGATTGGAGGCACCAAATGGTGGATCATGAGCAGTGCGATGATGAACAAGTTAGTTATGTTTCAGGTTTTCGTTATCTTTTATTGATACCATTCCAAGTTAGTTTTAGACGACTTATTGTGGTTTATTTTTACATTATTGTATGATATTTTGTTACAAAGTAACACTAAAGGTCGTTCTGCTAACTTACGCTTGTATTGTTGAGTTAGTTTCAAGCCAATTTTGGTTGTTTTTTACATAATTATATGATACTCAGTGTCAATGATTCAAAGTATATACTTAGGGTTGTGTGACGAACTTATGCATCTTTTATGGAGTTGTTTAGATACTAAGGGTCATTTCTTACATTCATTTTTTGGTTTGTGAACTTGCAAACTTACTCTAATGCAAAATTAAATCTGAATGTTTCTGATTGTTTTTTTTTTTCTTTTTACATAATTCTTCAAACTTTTATAATATCATGCAAATTTATGAATGTTTTGTCAAGATAATTTTAAATAAAAAGGGTGAATCTTCTTATACATTCTTGATTATGTTAATACATGTCTACGAGTGTATTTGAATTGAATGGTATATAGTATAATACTTCGATTGTATTAAATTTTTGTAGTTTGTATTCATGTTATGGTATTTTAATTGTATCAAACATTAGGTGCTTCTTTACTTGCATGCATAAGTAAGCCATTGTATCAAACATTAGGTATTTCTTTACTTACATGAATAAAACAACATTGGGTTTAGTTGTGCTATAAGTGGATGTCTTATCTCTTGGTTTCTATTATTCCACCTCCTCTTAGTTATCAATTGGCTAATGTGACACAATAATGACTACCATCAATTATAGTTTGTATTGCACGACACAATAAAATAAAATAAAATAAACCAACACTTTTAGGTAGTAAAATAAAAGAGGATAATATGGTAATTTCGGTCATCACCTTTCCTTACTTCGTACTCTTGAAAAACCTTAAAAACATTCATCTTACACTATCTACTCAAGATTCAAGAAGAAAAACAACATGAATGGTTACATCACCACCACCACCTTCTTCTTCCTCCTCCTCCTCTACCCCACCGCCACCGTCACTGTCACTACTCTGCCACTGCCCACTAACAACACGGTGGCAGGTGAATCTCCGTCATCTCCTTCCACCTCAACCGCCACCAAACTTGACCCCAATCAACTAAGAGCCCTTCAATACCTCCACATCTCAACCACTCAAGATCCATGCACACCATCCACCTGCGATACCGCCACCCCATTCCGCCACCTCCTCTCTCTCCGCCTCACCAACTGCTCCTCCGACCACCACCTCTCCACCACCGTCCTCACCGCCTTATCCACCGTCACCACCCTAACATTCATCGGTTGTCACACCCCCGTCGTCCACTTTCCATCAACCCTCACTACTAACCTCCACTCCTTTACCTCCATCAACTCCCTCCAACGCCTAACCGGAGTATTCCTCAGCCGCTTCCACCAGCTCACCCACCTATATATCTCCGGCGACCCGATCAAAGCCTCCGGCGTCCACATCATCACCTCCAACATGAAATCTTTAAAAACTATAACACTATACAACACACGTCTCACTGGATATCTCCCAAAAGATTGGAGCCCAAAGCTGACCCACATTGATTTCTCCAAAAATAAACTCAAAGGCACCATACCCATATCATTAACTCTCTTGAAAAACCTTCAAGTTTTGAACTTTTCATCAAATAATCTCAATGGAGTGTTACCCAGCTCACTAGGTGGCTTAATTTCTCTCAAAATGTTATCTTTATCGTCGAATTCAATATCCGGGCCAGTACCCGCATCCATCTCCGCCATTCCCGGGTTAGTTCATCTGGATCTTGGATCGAATCAATTTGATGGAGTTATCCCGGAGTTCATTTCAGAAATGAAGGAATTAAAGTATTTGAATCTTGAAAACAATAAGTTTCATGGTGTTTTGCCGTTCAATGCATCGTTTATCAAGAAACTAGATGTGTTCAAGATCAATGGAAATTATGATTTGTGTTATAATCGTTCAATGATTTCAGTTGAAATGAATCTTGGGATTGCTGCTTGTGATAAGCATGGAATGCCCATTTTGCCCCCACCGGTGATGAATACGCCGGCGTCATCTGCGGTGGAGGATGCAGGTGGTGAAAGTGGTGGTAATGATGATGATGTACAAAAGAAGAATGAAGTGCGTGTTAATAGGGGGCCAAATAAGGTGCTGCTTGGCGTGGCAATTGCGCTTTCGGCTATGGTTTTTATTGTAATTTTTTTGGTTTTGTTATTTATATAGATTCACTTTTGAATTTTGGAATGAGAGTTGCTCATGTAGTTGAATTACCAAATCATTATGTTATTATATGTGTACCAGATTACCAATGTATATTCTTTTTATAAAAGAAACATATGTAAAACTACGTATATAGAAAGAATTACGAATTCAAATTATATATAAGTATACAGAGAAACGTTCATTAAAGAACAATAAAAAAAGGAAACTGAACTTTTTTGTATCGTATGTTTTTGTACTGGATTTTTTTTATATTAAATATCAACAGTTCACAAATGTTTCCCAGTTCTCTTTTTTTTTTTTATGGTTTCCTAATGAACATCCCCCTAAGTATATAACTGGTATTCGATGCACAACCATAAACGATACACCATGGTTACGTGATAGTAATTAATTTGATACGCATGTCGTAGATAGCTTTATATATATATATATAGGATTCGGAATTACCCAGACTCCTAGAGATAGGTAAATAAACGATACAAAATTGAACCACATCAAAGGATGAATTTGAAGGGTTTGTATGTAGATAACAAAAATATGAACCAGTGATTAAAGGATTAAACGTTTTTTTTTTATTTTTAATTTCATCGCACACTCTTGGTTTTAATAAAAGGACTGTATAAGTTGAATGTTCTTTTCAGTTTAGTACTTGCTAACTAGATAAACGTTTACATCTATGAATTTTATAATTACATTATTCATGCCAAATCAAATTAGCCCCTCAAAATACTTAAATATTGTATAATTGTTTCTCACATGATTACTTTCGATGCTTTTTACTCGTGGTTTTCTTGTAATATACTTTTAGGGGACAAAAAGCTATAATAGAATTTTAAATTTAAGCTTTTAGAACATCTTTAAGACAAGAAAATAATAATAAAAGAAATATATAAATAAATAAATCTTACATACTGGAAGTCTAAATATAATACTAGCACATACAAGCTTTAAAATACTTTAAGTTACTATTACAATAGTTTTAAGACACCAATTATTCCATTTTAAGTGGACAGTATCCAACCGGTCAGCCCAATGCGTCATAAAACTTTATTTCAATCCTAACTCCTTTTGACAAGTTGTATTCAGTGATGTACAAATATTAACTTGTTTCCAAAAACACATCTCAGATCATAAAACACACTCACACCAATAATATCAAAAGAGCATGTTTAAAAGATGGTAATATAAAGCAACTAATAAAAACAGATAGAGTTCCATAATTTGCATTCTAAAGATAAGTAATATAACAAGAGAATTGCACGATTACTAGTCGAAATTAACAAAACAAAACAACAAAAAATGGATTTAAAAGTAAACCGAGTTACGGTTAACAGTCCGTAAAAACTTTCTATGCTCCGATTTGTTGGGATTTGTTGAGGATAACTCCTTCATACTTCACCTGGAACCACTTCATTGCATCCTCCTTTGTAACTCGGTGTTGGATACCAACACGGGTCTTGCACCTACGTCTGCGGCCCACACGGTAACCGGGCCTTTCTAGAACCACATAGAAGTCCATACCATAGATACCCGTTGACGGGTCATACCTGGAAGATATTATTATTACTACTAGCTTAAAACCCATGTATTACACAGAGTTACATAATCAACAACCAATTTTTTTCCATTGAAACGTTGTAAATATATATTAAGTTATTATGTTGCAAAGACTCAAAATAAATTGATGTTTGACAATTATATGTCTCTAATTTATTATTCAAGCTTTAAGATTATTCAATAAAACTTTTTAAATATAAATTCCTCAAATTTAGTTAGTATTTATACAAATAAAAGAAAAGAAAATTTTAAATTTTAAACATAATAAGTTGTAGTTATCGTGCGTGATGTTTGTAAGACTTAACAATTTTCGTCCCTAACGTTAGGGATGGTTTTTGTTAAGGGTGGACTGAAACTGTTAAGTATTGCAAACCTCAAGGATGAAAAGTGTAGTTTACTTTTTTAAATATAAACGATAAATAATTAATAATAATATATTTAAATGATTTTGGAATTTAAATATATTTTAAGATCAATATTATCCAAATAAGAGTTGATAATGATTAAATTAAATAAATCATAAAATTTTAAAAAATTGAGAAAATGTCATTTGGCATTTTTTGAAATACTTTATTAGAGGTACTGAGGTATATTATCTTTCAATCTAATATAATTGCTATAAACATAGAAAAGTAACTAACTTTACATTACTTATTTTAACACAAGCAAAAGAGATTTATGTACAAACTATGAAAGGGCGTTTACAAAAGCGACTTACTTGATACCAAGATCAATGTGTTCCTGAATACCAAAACCGAAGCAACCGGTGTCACTGAAGTTGCGCCTCAAAAGCTCGTATTCTTTGACTTTCAACCCACTCTCCAAAAGCTGCATTGCTTTGTCTCCCCTAACAGTCACATAACATGCAATCTTTTCGTTACGCCTAATGCCAAAAGATCTCACAGTGTATCTTGCTGTAAAAACATAACCACAAAATTAATCTTTTGGTCATTCAAACAAAAGTTATATAGGAAAACACAGCAACTAATCAAGACACAACAAGATATTTCAAACAAAAAATCCTAAAGCACTTCAATGCATTTGAGGTATAGTTTATTGTCCATAACAAGAACATTAATTTGTAAGTAGATTGATATTCAATGATAAAGGAAGACAATGATAATACTGAAATAATGTGACGAATGAAGCTTTTATCAAGCAAACAACATGTAGTTTTTTGTTTCTGAATTGATCTATCTAAGATAAACCCTAACGAAATAAGGAAAGTGAGATTTGAAAGTACAACTCACCCTTGGAAAACACGGGAGATTGGCCACTCAGTTGCTCCAAAACCTACTCACCAAACAATAACTGAATCATCAAACTTTCGAATCGGATGGTATAAACAGTAAAATAAATTACACATAGAGATCTACAGATAATCGACCTTTGCAGCGCGAGTGAGACGATCACCACTTTCACCGACGGAGATGTTCAGAACCAGCTTCTGAACCTTAATCTCCCTCATCGGATTCGCTTGTTTCCGTTCTGAAGCCTAAAACAGATTTGATTCAACCAAAATCATCATCATCTAAAAAAACACTATTTGATTAAACAATAACAAGTTAACAACAAGTCACCGGAGGAGATGAGATAGAATTTACCATTGACGCTGCGGAGAATTACGATGTGTTGCCGACGGAGAAGCAGAAATGAGGGCGAAAGTGGGAAACGATGTTTTTATCGGGAAGTTTAAGCCAAGTAGGGTTTTGCTCAACGATAGTACATGTGATGAAATGACGTATTTACCCCTGTGTTGAAAAAATATTGCAAAAATAATGTTTCCGTTGCCGGGACTTGAACCCGGGTCTCTCGGGTGAGAGCCGAGTATCCTAACCAACTAGACTACAACGGACTTGATGTTCCATATTGAGGTCCATATTAAGTTAATTATACGTTACCCATTTGCAATTTTTATATTAAATTTAATTCAAACTGATGCATAACAGTATAATAAACTTAGATTTGAGAGAAACAAAAACACATATACAGAATCGACTTTCGTTTCTTTAAACAAACACAGACAGATCCCACACACACAGCATACCACCTTAATCTCTACGAACCCACAGCAGGATGCAAAACTGTAGATTCATTTGCTTCTTTACATGATCAGGAATTAACCAGTTTACAAGCTCCGCAGATGCTCCTGTTAACTCAACCGCCAAAAATAATATATAATAAATTGAAATTTTCATGAAACCACCAAATTAATGAATAAGAGACCTCTTGTTTGGAACCCCCTTTGTGGTACGCGCATATAATGTATATGTGTGGACTCTCGAGGGGCAAAAGGTGAAATTGTACTAGTTTTAACATTATTTTACGTATTTTCGGGAAAATAACGTTAAAAGCGTTGGATGACGGTTAATCAGGCATCATGAGCCGGGGGTCTCTTTCGTAGCAGTCTCTCTATTCCTACCGGGTAGAGGTAAGGCTTGTCTCCATCTTACCCTTTTCAGACCCTACCTTTAGGTGGGATATACTGAGTACGATGATGATGATGATTGTTTGGAGTCAACGATCACAGCCCTTGATTACTTGGATTGATTTCATGGTTTGGATGAAAAGTATTACGTCAGTATGCAAAGAATTTGTGCAGGGACATATGGTGAAAACAAGAACAAAAAGTCAACCGCAAATTTTTATTTTCACTTACTAAAACGTTAGGTATACATGTGTATTTATACACATACATATTGACAGTTATTTAACTTCCCTAACTACTAACCGACAACTGATTAACTGCTATTAACCGCCTAATTTTGACTTTTATACTACAGTTGACTTTTCCTATTTTGACTTTCTAACATATACCAATTTCTTGATTAAAACTTCCAACAAACGAGAAGGCATCCACTTATGAAAAACCTTATAAATAAAAATAAAATAAAATAAAAAAACTCATTACAGTTTACAATCAACAACAGCTATTTAGGGGGAGGGGGGGTCCAATAAATACACAATTTTGCCTAAAAACATTAAAAGATGCAGTACGAGCAAAATGCAGTACAAAAAAACAAAAATGCAGTACCAAAAACAAAAATACAGTACATTTTTTTACTGGATTTTATGCTTTTTGTACTGTATTTTGGTTTTTAAGTTTTTAGGCAAAAATTTGTTTTTTATTTGATCATGTCGATTAAAACAATACCTTATGCCACCGGTGAGAGGAAAACTAAAATCATTGTAGTTTGGATTCATACGCGAGTAGGCGTACCCAAAACCTTAATGATCTCCACAAGCTGGTCCATTGCAGGAAATAGTGGCTAAAATATATTAAATACCATCAAAATTAATCAAATGCATTTTGCATTTTTTACAACTTACGACAATGGTTTAGAAAACCATCGTTCTTGCTTGTAGTTGAACAAAAACAATGTTTTAAGGAAACAATATTTGGATGATTCATTGTGCGCAATAATTGCAGTTCATGGTTCTTATATCTTTTGTCTTACAAAACATTTTTTTATAGCAAGGGTTTATCCGGTTTCAAAGCATTTTGCCTGAAATAATAAAGATTATAAATTATAAAATAAAGAGAGAATTAAAACACATATGCAAGTGAATGATACCAGTAAAATGCAGAAATCTTGGATAAATTTTATAGAAACATGATTGACCAATCAAACAAGATCCTATCTAGAGTAGTTATGAACCAAATTCTAACATTTAAAGCAATTAATTTATTATAAAATTCTTTGTAACAAATGTGGCATACCTGCTTTGGTTCTCCATTCTTGCCTCCAAATGTGGTTGATATGATGTGACCCGCTTCTGCTTCATTTGCATCAAGATTCAAGAACATTTACCGACATTTCATGAACCATTTATCAAGTAATTTAGTCAAACAATAACTTTTTCTTTAATCATAAAACATTTGATATAAACTACAAAACATAAATATAATGCTTTATAATTAATAAGACATCAAGTAGCTGTGAGATGCATAATATTTAGAGGTTGCTTGGATGAAATTAAGGAATATTATGATTGCAGATATGTATATGCATGTGAAGCAACATGGCAATATTTTCATTTGATGTTCATTACAGAGAACCCATTGTTATATGTCTTCCTTTTCATTTTCCAAAACAACAACCCATTGTGTACGGTGAAGATGATGTTATTAAGGACGTTCACAATAAACCAGGAGTCGCTTCTTCCATGTTCATATCTTGGTTGCAATGCAACAAAATTTATGAAGTTACACAAAAACTTACTTGTAACATCTCGAAATTTCCGGTCATATTTTCCGTTATGTATTTATTATCGTTCAATAATGTAACGTCTACGTGGAATTTGTATTGTAACATCGCATAAGTAATCATACATGTATATATGTGTATATATGTATTATTAAGTTATTATAATGAAATTTAAAAATAAAAACAAGAATTTACATTAAAAGGAATATCTATATACTTAATTATATAAAGTTTATAAAAATTTAAACTATTATCTAAAAAAGTGGATAAAACAACTCAATTTATTAAATTGGTGGCTAAAATAACATAAAACAAACTTCAACACCATTTAATCTACACATGGTATCTAAAATCTAAAAATGAAACTAAGAGGGGTCAAAAGTGTCAGCAGCCAAAAGAGTTAAACAAGTTGACTGGTCAACCACTCCTAGTGCGACCCATCTACCCATGGATATCATCTCCTTCGCCCATAACCCGAACCATTCGTTCCATTCGGGTCCCGTGCATTTAAGCCACCCTACGATTCTAAAATTAATACCTAAGACCGATTTCATATCACGAATTCATTGATATAATCAATTCCAACGTTCACCGAATTAATCATTCTTAATCGATGTTAATTGAATCCCATAGTGCTTGGTTTGGTTTTGATTTTTGCACACAAATAGACAAAAAAAAAACACTTTGATCGCACTTGGTCGGAACCACGACCGAAGCTCCATCGGAACAACTCGCCGGACCCACGAACACCGTCAACCCCGTCACCTCAATCCATAGTAAATGCATCATTCAATTCTTCTTCTGATTCTAATAGAATGCCCCATATCAATTTCAAAAACAAACATCGAATTTGAGTAATTCGAATCAAAATGGATTCTAGGGCACATATAAAATCTGGGTTGGAACTGAAACCATGCTTAAATTTATTAAAAATCAATTTCCTTTCAAAGAACTCACCTTGGCCTGGTGGTAAAACCGGTAACTTCCCCATAACCAAACCAGGTACGAGACTTTGGAACCCCGCGCTTTTGTTTTCTTTTTGATCCTGTTTTTTAGATTTATTTATTCTTAATTCTTACAAATTTTAAATAATCATAAATAATTCATTTAATCAGATTTAAACCCACTTTATATCAAAATTTACCGTTTTAAAAACCTGATTTTATAAAAATAATAAAAAGGAATTTTGATCTAGTTTATAAAAAAGCTATATTTTGAGCTATAAATTTATAATCAAAACATTTAATGTAAAAACATTTAGACAAAACGTTTGGATAAAACATTTAATTTAATAAATATATAATCAAAACATTATTTAGAGTATTTACCTAGAATATTAACTATAGCTAATAATATTATACTTATCTTTATTCAACAAATTTAAATAATATAGTTAATCAATCTTGACGTAGAAACCAAACTAAATTTATATACTTGTTGTGTTATTGTTATTGTTATGGTCAAGAATCATACTTCTATACGTGAATTCAATTACCTAGGTTTTTTAAGGTCTTGAAATTACACAGCTTATCAAATTGTTATAATTTGGATCGTTTGCAAACTACGAGTTTTCCTATTCCCATTTTACACTTTTGTTTTGGGCTATTACACATATCTTATACTCAAATATTTGAAGCTTTATCGAATTTTCAAATGCAATTTCTATATGTTTATATGATTATATGCTAAATTAGGTGTTGAACGTGTTATGTGTTATATGATCTTGTATTCTATTAATCCATTAAACTTCAGAGATTTAATTATCTTCAATAATTTAATGAAGGTTATATTGTTATTGTATCATTCAACTTAAGAGATTTAATTATCTCCAATAGTTTGATAAAGACTATATTGCTCATATATACATATAGGGGAAAGATAATTTAAAAACCCACTTGAGTTATGAAAACCCACAAAACCCACTTTTTGTAACATATGCTACAAAACTTTTTTCGATTTTTTACATTTAAAACTTCATATTTTTTATATAAATAATACATTAAAATCTAAGACTTTTGGTGAAAAAATTATAAAAAAGCGCTGAGTAGTTTTTTTTTTAAATATTTTTTTCAACTTTCAGAAATTGTAACATATGTAATGTTACATATGTTACAATTTTTTTGCTGAAATTTTAAAAAATAACGGGTTTTTTTAAGGGTATTTAAAAAAAAAGTACTAAGCGCTTTTTATTTTTTATTTTTTATTTTAATAAAAAGTGTCGAAAATGCATTTAAAAGTGAGCCTTTTTTAAAAAAAATACTCCGTAATAAATTTTTTAACTTAGAGTTTATGAGTTTCCTTTAGAGTTTCTAGGGTTTTGTCAACTTGAGAGGTTTTTCAAATTATCTTTTATATATATATATATAAATATATATATATATATATATATATATAATGTAAACGACTCACCAACTATTCAGTTAGTTTAAAAACTCTATTTTAAATTTGTAACAGGTTTAGGACTTAGATTAAATGAACTGAACTTATGTTACGTTTCTATTGTTTGTTATTCAATCTTTGAACAATGTAATATGTCATTTGAATCAATAAAATAATAATGTTGCATGTTTTAAATATTGTAATACTTAGTGGCACGTGTGATAAACAATTAAATCACACTGGTGTTTCCGCTACCTGTTGGGGTGTGACATTACTTATGTTAAATTCCCAAATAGTTTGTATGGAAAAAAGAGAAACGTTGTTGGGTTCCACGTAAACAAGGATTTTCTATTGTCAAATTCGTTATGTTTCACTATCCATTGGTGAAGTTTATTTTTTATGAATATTTCTAAACAAAATGAAAGGACCAAAATTATTTGTTGTCGTCAAAAAGTTAATCAAATAACATACCCAATGTTTAGTGATGCATGTTGTGCTCTTGGTCTTTTAGATGATGACAATGAGTTTATTGAGGCCATTAAATAAGCAAGTCATTCGGGTTCAAGTTATTATCTTCATTCATTGTTTTGTACAATAGTACTAACTAATACTTTATCTCAACCTGATTTGTTTGGGAGAACACATGGACATATTTATCGGATGATATTCTTTACCGACAAAAATAGATTGTTAAAACTATTTTATAAAGTTTTAGGTAACGCAATACTTTTATTTGTCAATTTTATTATGTTGAATTATTTTTTTTAAATATATTTTCAAAGGAATTTGTTTTTCAATGTTTTCACAGGGTTATTGTTGACCGATGATGAGATAAAAAAAATCTAACTTTGTTGGATATTGAAAACTTTTCTACTTTCAAACAACTCCAGCTTAAGGAGATTTTCAAGTATGCCATACCGTGACAGCTCTTCTTTATCTACTTCTGATAATTGTTTAATTAGCGAGGAGTTATTTTATGATTTAACAACTTTAGGAAATGAGTGTGATACATTCATATCATCATTAACACAAGAAAAAAAACTTGTTTTTGAAGAAAAATACAAGCAGTTCATAACAATAACGATGGTGTCTTATTTATGTATGGACGTATGGTTATGGAGGAAATGGTAAGACATTTTTAAGGAAGACTTTATCTACATACATACGTTCCAAGAGTCAAATTGTTATAAATGTGGCCTCAAGTGGAATTGCTTCTTTGTTATTCTTTGGTGGTCGGGTACATCATATTCTTAATTTCATATTCCTATAAATCTTACTGAAGATTCAGTGTGTTACATAAAACCAGGAAGTGATACTGCCAGTTTGTTGATGGCAACCATGTTGATAATATGATATGAAGCACCAATGGCGCATAAACATGCGTTTGAAGCGTTTGATAGATCTATGAGAGACATAATGGTTTCATGTCCTTCAAAACAAGAGCTACAATTTGGAGGTAAAACAATTGCTTTTGGTGCGGACTTTAAGCAAATTCAACCGGGGTTGTCTAAGGTGGAACTAGGCAACAAATTGTGAACGCTTCTTTGAAATCCTCATACACATGGAGTAAATGTAAACTTCTTACGTTAACAAAAAAAACATGAGGTTAACGGTAAGAAATCAATCCACTGATTTGGAAAGGACATAATTATTTGCAAAATGGCTTCTTGATTTAGGTGAAGAAAAAATTGAAGATATAAATGATGTTGGTTTTACATTTGAAATTCCATATGATTTATTAATTCAGGACACAGATGATCCGTTGTCAGGTTTATCAAAATTTGTTTATCCATCAATTCTTCAAAATTCTCAAATCCACTATTCTTTAGCAAAAGTTCAATTCTTGCACATACGACTGAATTTGTTCAAGAAAGAGAAGAAAAAGAGAATCTGAGCTCCGACACATTTTGCCAAATAGATTAGATCAATGAGGAGGTAGACGCATCTTTGTATACACCTGATGTATTGAATGGTCTTAAAATTCAGGTTTTCCAAATCATCGTTAGTACTTAATCTCAGCATTCCAATAATGCTACTTAGAAATATTGATCAACAAAACGGTTTGTGTAACGGTACGAGACTCAAGATCATTACTCTTGGAGAAAGGGTCACTGAAGCGGAAATCATATAAAGAGGTAATATTGGCTTTCGAACATTTATACCAATAACCAATATGATACCTTCTGACATAAAGATCCGTTTCAAATTTCAGATACACAGTTCCCTCTACCAGTTTGCTTTGTTATATCAATTAATGAAAGTCAGAGTCAATCTCTTTCAAGAGTTAGTATATAACTAAAAGATTTAGTTTTTTTCTCATGCCTAGTTGTATGTTCCACTTTCAATGTTAAAAGCAGAGATGTGGTTAAAATGTTATTATTAGATAAAGATGGTCAAATTACAAACAAAACCTTTAATGTGGTTTACTATAAAGTTTCAACATATTCGTAATTTAGTTGATACATTTTTATGCTTTTTTTTGTTTAATAATTGAAGAATGTTTGTGTAACGATCATTTGAATAATTCAATTTTTTTTACTATCGCAAATTTTTTTATTATGTATTTGATATACGCTACTCGTGTTAAACACGGGTTATAAGCTAGTGAAATAATAATGAAGTGATACAAAAAAGTACTATACGAAATAAAATTTTAAATTTGCATATATAAGTTTCATCTAATTTAATTAAATAATTTAAAGAGATTTAAAAAATGTGGGATGTCATGTTGTATTTTATGTAATTATTTATTATTTTCTTGTATTTTTTGAAATCATTTATTTGTAGAGAATAGTGGTGGAAGATTATTTGAGGAAGATTTTTTTGTAACAAAAACGTAGACTTTTTGGTAACAAAAACGTAGATATTATTTAACGTCAAATACGTTAAAATTGACATTCTCACCCCTAACAAATACGTTCTTTCTAGTAGTTAGAAATTTTAATTTCTGTATATAACATGAGAGAAAGGTTTATTGGGGAACAATAATAAAAGATGTAACTGGGGAACCTTTGTACTGAATTATTTTTTTTGTGCTGGATTAATTTTTTTGTACTGTATTATTTTTTTTTGTACTGGATTGTTTTTTTGTACTGGATTAAAAAAAAAAAAAATTGTACTGGATTTTTTTTTTGTACTAGATTTTTTTTTTGTACTGGATTTATTTTTTTTTGTACTGTATTTTTTTTTTATACTAAAGATGAACGGTCCACAAGTATTCCCCAGTTTCCCATTTTTTTATGGTTTCCCTTTAAACCTTCCCCTATAATATGATATATAAAGAAACAAAATAATATTAAAGTGTGTACGTGAAAGTTAGGTGGGTAAAATTACATGGTTGAGTGGGAACTTGGAAGGTTCAAATGTAGCTGTCAAATTGTTAAAAAATATATCTAAAGTTGAATATGATGGGCTCAACGGTGAATTAAAAACTTTAGTAGAGTTGTCTCCACGTCGTCCTTGATGACGATCAATTATTAGCGTTGTCAATCCGTCAACATAAAATATTGCACACAAAAGGTGAAAGGTCCACAAAGGTATTTTAGTTTCGTTTGAAACAACTATTACCTGTCTCGTTTAAGTTTTACAGTTTTGTTCAATTATTTTCCTGTTTAACCATAATAATAATATCACTTGTAGTCTTTGTAATCAATGGATTCATGGAATCATGCTTTCTAAAACATATGTAATACATGCATCTTTTACTATTTCCAAGTGGTAGAGGTTTAATCCCCCTGGTTTACATAGTGTATGCATTGCGAATGCTCTTAGAGCGTTTAACTCACGTAGATAAACGTAGTTCTATATCTATGTCTTTTTGTCAACCATGAGTCTTAAACTATTTATTACTTACACTACAAAAAAACCTGGTATTTAGGACTAAAAAATCAGTCTTTAATGGTTCAAATTCAGTACCTAAAGATTATTGGAGACTGATTGAGGACTAAAAAATTCAGTCTCGGATACCTAGTCCTAGAAAGTGTCCTGGTAACTGAAAATCAGTCCCCATTGCATTACACCAACAGGGACCATTAGTCAGTATCCAATACTCAAAAAATTCAGTCCTTAATCAGTCATCCGGTTCCGTGTTATTTTAGTCCCCCATGTCTTCTGCAACTACAAATCAGTCTCGAATACCACTCGCATTCAGTCCTTGTTACGCTTCTTTCAGGGAGTGAATATTAGTCACCGATTGCATATTATATTAGTCTTTACTAAAG
>WOUH02000012.1:5367794-5379416 GCA_009936405.2 Stevia rebaudiana
AAATAACGTTAAAACTAGTGCAATTTTACTTTTGCCCCACGAGAGTCCACACATATATACATTATATGCGCACAACGTAAACGGGGCGTAATTGTCGATCACGTCAATCCTGTAAAAATCACATGTTATAGCGAGGATGAGATTGTCAAGAGAGACATGTTTCAAGTTATTCTTAGATCTAAAAAATCTAATCTTAGTTAAAAAGAAATAAGAAACTAAAAAACAAAAAAGAATTGTTTTATTATTCTATCACACGTGTAAAATAGATCAAACCTAGAATTCTAACTAAAGTAAAAGCAAAAGCAATGTAAATTACTTAAATAATTAATAAAAAATAATAATAATGGGTTGGATGGGGCATCCAAATATTAAATACACACTGCAGGGACCAACGGTAACATAGTTTTGGAAGTATTTCGAGGGGCATTTCTGTCAACAGAGTCAAATTTAACGGATCACTACTTAAAGCAAACCGATTTAACTCACTAAGCAAACCCACATCCTCCTGCAACTCCGCAATCAACTTTTGCTTTTAGGGCTTTTCAATTTCACCATTGTAGACCCTTAAAGCTTTTCTTTTTCTCTTTTAGGTCATCCCTAATTCTCTTTTGCTTTCTTTTTCACTCACAGAATCCAATCACACACATTTGTGTGTTGTTTGTTTCAGTCATTTTCACCACCATTTGTAACAAGCAAGAATCCAAGAATCTTAAATCCATATGTGTTAGTTCAGCCTTTAATTCAGCTTATTTGCAACAACATAGAATCAAAGAATCTTTGGTCCATTTGTGTTTTGATTCTGTCATTTTCACAAATCAAAATCTTATTCCAAACAAGAAAGAATCTTGAATCTTAATTCTTATTAATTTTGTTTAAGGAATCTTGATTTCACTACCAAATACCGCCGTGATTTTACGACTAAATTTTTGTTATATCTGAAAGCTATGACAGAAGCTCCAAAAACAGAGGAAATTACTCATCTTCCAACCGACCAACTTCAGGGATTAGAGTACTGTATAGATTCCAATCCATCATGGGGTATGCAAATTTCTTCAAATTTCTTAAAATACTAAAATATTTAATTCGCATTATACTTCAAGATTTCAGTTTATCAGTTTCACATATGGGTTCGGTACGGTTATGGGTCGTTTTTTGTTTCACTTTTGGGCATGAAGATAACTGATACACAATAACTGTTAACCACTTGTAATGAATTTGAGCTTAAAACCTTTGCTAAAAATAC
Organism: Stevia rebaudiana; assembly: GCA_009936405.2. Lineage (NCBI taxonomy): Eukaryota > Viridiplantae > Streptophyta > Magnoliopsida > Asterales > Asteraceae > Stevia > Stevia rebaudiana. Next base: position 5,369,038 of record WOUH02000012.1, read on the forward strand.
TTAATTTGGGTCGTAAATTCTGTAACATTAAAATTAGGTTCGGTTCACAACATGATATAACCGAAACTAAAGCGTAGCTTTAAAAAAAACGGTTATTAGTCTGGGTTTGGGTTAACTCGGTTTGGGTTCAGTTAGTAGCTGTTTTGTTCATTCTATTAATTAGCATTTTAAATTTGTAATCTGAGTTATAACTACTGATTATTTTTGTGTTCTTGTTAAACAGGAGAAACCATTGCATTAGGGTTTCAACATTACATCTTGTCATTAGGGACTGCTGTCATGATTCCATCATTTCTAGTTCCTTTAATGGGTGGTACTTCTGTGAGTTTTGTTCATCCAAAACCTGCATCAAATAGTTGTACCATATCCATAACTGTGCTTTACAACTTGTACATTGCTTTTTGTTCAGGGTGATAAGGTGAGAGTGGTGCAAACATTGCTTTTTGTTCAAGGAATTAATACATATTTGCAAACACTTTTCGGGACCCGATTACCCGCTGTAATTGGTGGATCATGGGCTTTTATGGTTCCTATTATCTCAATCATTCATGACCCGTCTCTAACCGCCATTGGAGATGATCATATGGTAACATAAATCTTTATTTAAACTTGATATGATGCTTTTAATGTGCTTGTTATTTTATGTTACACATGTTTTGATATTTTTGTGAATTGTTTTGTAGCATAAAAAAAATTTAAAATTTGTTTAACTTAATTTTGGAGACATTTATTATGGTTACATACATCTGAAATTATGGAGATTGTGTTCAAGGGGTATTTGATATGTCTCACTTTCCCAATTAGCTATCCAAAATTTAGGGGTGTGGGCCCACATAGGTTCCATTTAATTACATTAAAAAATGTTAGTGGTGAACAAATGGAGTTTTTACATTATGAATTCATTTTGACTTTTGTAGTCACACATATTGAATTTAGAGAAACTAAAATCCAATCACATGACAATTCAATATGATGCCAATGTTTTTTGTTAAAGTTGAAAGAGATATCATTTTATCAGAAGTGAAAAAGAAGATTTTTTTATCAATAGAAGAGGAAATTATATTATGTGATGACCACAGAGTTTATTTTGACTTTTGTAGTCAGACATACGATTCCAGAGTGAAATATGATGCCAATGTTTTTGATTGAATTTGAAAGCACTATCTTTTTACCAATAGAAGTGAAAAAGTTAAATCTTTTTAACAATGAAGGGGAAATTCACAATATGTGATGATCACACGGTTTGACTTTTGTAGTCAAACATATTACACCTAGAGAATCTAAAAGCTAAAACCACATGATCAAATAGTGAAAACATATTATACTATTCCAGAGTGAAATATAATGCCAATGTAATCAACTAAATTTAAATAAACCCCATCTTTTTATTAGTGAAAAAAGATTATCTATTAATCAATATAAGGGAAAAATCACAATCTTTAATAATGGATTCTTGCATTTTGCAGAGATTTCTTGCTACAATGCGTGCTATACAAGGTGCACTTATTGTGGCATCAAGCTTGCAGATAATCTTGGGGTATAGTCAGTTGTGGGCTATATGTTCAAGGTTAATATTTAATTTCATAAAACAACAATGCTCTCGATTATGTTTCTTTAATAAAATTCATATAATTTTTTTTATCATTACAGATTCTTTAGCCCTGTTGGTATGGTTCCAGTGATTGCATTAGCTGGTTTTGGTCTATTTGACAGAGGATTTCCTGTGGTATGAACACTTTACTTTAGATTATGTGTTTTCAACATTAAGAATAATATTAAACAAATATTTCTTAACTTTATAAACCTAGAGAGGCGGTAACAAATACTTAATACAGGAAAAAGACTTAGCTCAGTTTTGTACATATATTGGCCACAAAGTCAATTGCTCTCAATTCACAATTTTTATAAACTTTTCAGAAGTATTTGACTTTTTTTTTTAAACTGAAGTTTATTGACCTCGGTACAAATTTGGAGGTAAAAAAACTTGAATTTGACTTTCTGAAGACATATATGTGACCTCATATGTTAAACTGTGTTTACATAACTTTGACTTCAAAAGTCAACACTCTATTGGTTTTTGACATAAAAGCTTAATTCTTCATTCAAACTGTTTATAGGTTGGAAGATGCGTTGAATTTGGCATACCAATGCTAATTCTTTTCATCACATTCTCTCAGGTAGTGCATGTTTAATCTGCTTAAATTATATCTAAATTATTTTCTACGTAATTTAACTTTTCGTTGGAAAACAGTACCTGAAACAGTTTCAAGCAAAACAACTGCCAATATTGGAGCGATTCGCGCTTCTTTTAACAATAGCAGTAATATGGGCATATGCACACTTGTTAACCGCTAGTGGTGCATATAAACATCATCCAGAACAGACTCAAATGCATTGTAGAACTGATAAAGCTGATCTCATATCTGCTGCACCATGGTTAGTTATTTGAGTCACATGTCATTTATAATTTTTTTTTTAATTTAAAAAAAAATGAAATGAAATATAAATAAGTTTCTTGATGCAGGATAAAGATCCCTTACCCGCTTCAATGGGGCGCGCCAACATTTGAAGCAGGTCATGCTTTTGGAATGATGGCTGCGGTTCTGGTCTCACTTGTTGAGGTGAAGATTCGGAATCTTGATGATTGTTTGTTTACTAGGAATCTTTAGGACTGAATCTTGTTATGTATCGCCATTCCATGGAAATATGGGACCCACAACTTGGAGTGGTGCTAAAAGATTCATGCTTTTTAATGGTTTCTCTTACATAAGTAAATGAAACTTATAAAGATTCATGCTTTTTAAAGGTTTCTCTTATATAAGCAAATGAAACTTATAAAGATTCATGCTTTTTAAAGGTTTCTCTTATATACGCAAATGAAACTTTTAAAGATTTGTGGTTGCTAATGTAGTCGACGGGTGCATATAAGGCGGCGGCTCGCCTAGCAAGTGCTACACCACCTCCGGCTCATGTTCTCAGTCGTGGAATCGGGTGGCAGGTCAGTTTTATATTTATAAATCTTAAAAAATATATATTTAAGATTTTACTCGCTCTGAAATGATTGTATTCATTTTTATAAAACAGGGAATTGGCATTCTCTTGAGTGGTCTATTTGGAACAGCAACTGGTTCAACAGTTTCCATGTAAGTATTTCTAATACTAATTATATTGTTTGAAACAAAACAAACATAAACTTTTATGATATAAAATAGAGAAAACGTTGGTCTTCTGGGAAGCACTCGCGTTGGTAGCCGAAGAGTCATTCAAATCTCAGCCGGTTTCATGATATTTTTCTCAATTTTAGGTAAGTCAAATAGTCAATGCATCCCACAACAAAAGTCAACACTGGCCTTTATCCAATTTACATCTCTTAATTATCTTTAGTATTTTTATAATCCGTAGGCAAATTTGGAGCTTTATTTGCATCCATACCGTTTCCAATCTTTGCTGCTGTATACTGCGTGCTATTTGGTCTTGTTGGTTAGCATCTTGACCCGTTAATATTGTTATTAAATCCATAAAAAATGCAAATTAATGTTCTTTTTCTCTTTTTTTATTTGACAGCTTCTGTTGGATTATCATTCTTACAATTCACAAACATGAACTCAATGAGAAACTTATTCATTGTTGGTGTATCTTTCTTTCTTGGATTATCTGTTCCTGAATACTTTAGAGAATACACAGCTGGCGCTCTTCATGGTCCTTCACATACAAAGGCCGAATGGGTAATTTGGTCTTTTCACACCTACTTTCATAAGTTTCACACGTTATGTCCAGAAGGGTAATTTGGTCATTTCACGTATGTTTTCATGCAGTTCAATGATTTCCTCAACACCATCTTTTTCTCATCACCAACAGTGGCGTTGATGGTGTCGTTGTTTCTTGACAACACGTTAGAACTGAAAGACAGTGCAAAAGACAGAGGGATGCCATGGTGGGCAAAGTTTAGATCTTTTAAAGGCGATAGTCGGAATGAGGAGTTTTACACACTCCCGTTCAATCTTAACAGGTTCTTTCCGCCGTCATGAGGTTTTGTTTAGGATGAAAGTTTGAGATTAAGGGTAGTTTTGTCATTTTGCATGATTGAGATTGTGCTGATCACAATCCCTTTTGGTTGGGAAGAGAGGGGTGGGTGGGCCAGCTAAGAAGTTTATGTTGTATTATTTTTCATGAGATCATGATATAATTTCATGTAAATTTTTTGTCTCAAGTTAATTTAGTAGAAATTTAGAGTTTTCACTTTGTTAGTTTATTATTTAAATGAGATGGCGAAAAGCAAGTTGAATTCAAATTTACAACAATTTAATTCTACTTTTAGTTGGCTTTATCAAGCTTTCTTGGATCCTTATTAGATGGAAAATTCGACCCGTTTGGTGATATCAGTTGTATTATTTCAGCTAATAGGAAACAAGTTGTAAGTCGCTTAAAAGTCATATGCACTTTTAATGCATGTAACCTCCTAAATAATTCATATTTAGAAATTTTAACAATATGATTATGTAATCATATTAGTTGTGTATCATTATAGAAAATCTTGAAAATAGACAAAAAAAAAAAGCTTTTGCGGGTCAACTCAACCCATTTGACCCTTACAAAAACTGACCTGCCCATGTTGCTACCTCTTGTTATTCATTCCAAACTCTGAATTTGTTCATTCTCCTTTGGTTATGTTCTAAAACATATACAACAAAAGAATGAACGATTTGAACAACGATTACGGGAACATGCACATACATTCATGGCATCTCGGTTGTCTATAAATGTTTTGACCCCAACCTCTCAATTTTACAATTTGTGCTCCAAAAATCATCTCTGTCACTTTTGCTTCAAAATCTTTCCAATTTATGGTTTGATTCTTTGACAAGATTTCTGCAAGTTTTTTCTTGCTAGGTCTTATTGTTGGCGTGTGGCCCCCACCATAGTAAGTTCTGAAACCGAATAGACTGCCTGAATCAGTTATCGCAAACACACATGCAGTTGCACATGCGATAAAGTCCAATGCCGCTAGCTATAAAAAAAAAAAAAGCTCCATTTTTTTTAATATAGGAAGTACTTATTCAATATATTCTGTTGGTGTTGCCTCCTTGCTGACATCTGCATGAATTGTCTGAATAATCAACAATAAACACATTATATTAACTTAGAAGTAATAAATTTGCAATCTTTTTTTTTTTTTTTTGTTCAGATTTATAAGGTAAAATTGGCTATTTGCCCATTGTCATGTAAGCATTTTTCATGGGGTGGAAAGGGTACTTACAAATAAAAAAGAGAGAAGTTAAAAAGATGATGTACCAAACTTAAGGTGATAAAGGGCATAAATGTAAATTTAAAAAGATTATAAGATCCACTTCAAACATGGGGTCCTTCCATACATTGCTGAAAAGAAATCTTGAAATAACTAATGTTGCATTTAATATGATGCTACTGCAACAACATTGCAAACAAACAATTGTTCTTGTGTACTGATCTAAGTTTGTAAAGAAGATGAATGTGAGGAAATAAGATCATTTTTAAGACAATTCGAGGTGTGTTTGCTTAAAAGTGTTTGGAAAAAAGGAATCGATAAGAAAGTCTTGATGTTATTTGATTACTTATCCTCTCTTACACACTTTTCTTGCAAATGTGCACTCATTTTCATTGTCATTTATAACCCAAACACACCTTTAACTCAAAATTTGAGTTCAAATGGTTGCTAATATAATTCAAGAAAAGTTAAACTTTTACTTACATCGACTCGTTGTTGATTTAGATTCACTAGCCAGTATATAACCAGTGTTGCTTTGTATTTTTCCTATCCTAACAACATTGACAAATAATGAAACGAAAATATAGCACAACTCAACAAACTAAATTTACTTTTAGGCAACCATTTGATAGAAAAAGGTCATGTTTGACTTTCAAGGTCAAAGGGATCACATTTCATATCTTATATATATATAAATCATATTAATGAAATCCAAAACAATGAATAAGATCTTTTGTAAGTTCTATACATGAAATCCATTCAAATTTGAAAATGAAAGGCAAACGACAGATTGAACAAAGAATAAAAAGTATAATAGTGGGGAAGTAATATGTAAGATATTTAAAGTGAATAAGAAAATAGAAGGTGTTCATGGAGATTTTTTGCATATAAAACATCAAATGCAGCAGAAATATCACATCTGCAAAACACCTACGTAATTCTCACCCGACAGCAGATTCAACGTTACAAAATAAATATTTTTTGGTTGTATTATGTCAGATATTTACCTCTAATAAAGCATTTCAAAAAATACCAAATGACATTTTCTTAATTTTTCAAAAGTTTTTAATTATTTAAATTAATTAGATTAATTTTTAAAATTCTTTTATATTGTTTATATTATCTTAAATTATAAAATAGATTTTAAATTTGTTATTATCTAATTAATTATCTATCTGATATATTTAAAAAAGTAAAATGTACTTTTAATTCATTAGGTATGCAATACTTAACAGTTTCAGTTCATCGTTAACAGAAACGGTCTCTAACGTTTCAATTAAGTTATATCAATTTTCATCCCTAACGTTTCAAGCCTTAAAACTCATCCCTAACGTTTCAAGTCTTAATAGTTTTCGTCCCTAATGTTTCAGGTCTTAACAGTTTTCGTCCCGTATGCTTCAATTCTTAACCTTTTTCTGTTAAAGATTTAATGATGTAAATTGTTAACACTTGAAACGTTAGAGACGAAAGCTATTAAGGGTGGACTAAAACTGTTTAAGTCTTGGAAATCTCAGAGAGTAAAACCGCACATAATTTAAATTTTAAATTTGACGTTTATTTAATTTGTATAATTATCAACTAAATTTAAGGAATTTATATTTAAAAAGTTTCTAATGAATAATTTTAAAATCTCAAAACATAATTTATAGTCATAAAAGTGTCAAACATTTATTTTTTTGAGTGTTCACAACATAGTAACTTAATATATATATATATGCAATGATTCAATGATAAAGTTTTAAGTGTTAATTATAGAATCTCGTGTAATACACGAGTTTTAAGCTAGTTAAGTATATATGTCTATGCGTGTAAAATGGCGGACTAACGTATTACAATTGGAACTTTATAAGAGAAAACAAAAAAACTTTAATAATCAAATTGAGGCGGAATAAGAACATTCACAACCCCTCTGTTTCTAAAGTTTAAGGATTTTGAGTTATTTTTCATCTCAATCACTATCTCTATTTCTAATACTAATTTAGACCTTAATAGATTTTCTAAATATATGAAATTCTATTCACAATCTCTATATGACTATTGTGAGCGTATGAAAAGAGACAAAAATAACAAAATAAGTGTTTTTGACTAAAAAAAAGTTAGAGATAAAAAAATAGGATCTGGTAGGTTAAATAAAATGTAGCTAAAAATTCACAAAAATATACTTCTAAACTTATAGAGATTGATATAGATAGTAGGATGTGCATCTTCTTAAAACATTCATAGTAGGTTTCTCCCTCCATCCCTATTTCCATTATAGGAAAGTTTAAGCTTCACATGGTTTTCTATCCCTATACCTCATCCTCATATATTTTGCAAAACTCAAATCATATATCTTAATCCCCAAATGTACTTTTTAATATTTTTGAGTGGTTCTAAGTAGATAAGAGATAAAAGTTATTAATTAAGGTATAAGAAAATATTATTTAATAAATATTATTTAATTGAAATGTGGATAAATATGAGGAGTCTAATGTGAGAGATTTTAAAAAACGTATATAAACTGTAGAGGTAGTGATTTTTTGTTAATTATGAGAATGAGATGAGCAAACTATTGTAAAGCTCTTAGAGTATAATAAGAACATTAAAAGTGAAAAAAAAAATTTACCACCTAATTGGGGCGCAATTATGGAGGGTTAAGAGGGTCCATGTTAGTGTCAATTTTTGGGATATAAAAGTTAAGTTTAAAAGAATGTGTTGAATCCTTAGTTGTATTCATGGTTGCAAAAGTCGTTAAACGTTAGGTCGGTGGACTAACGTAGCGAGGAACCAACTTATTTGGGGAATACTCAAGTTTTTTTAGAGATTACTCGGCCCGGGCAGGATAGTCGGGGAGTACTCGTCGGGTACTCTAAATTATAAAGATTGATATAGATACTAGGATTTGTATGCTCTTAAAACACTCATGATAGGTTCCTCCCCCCATCCCTATTTCCATTATGAGGAAAGTTTTAAGCTTCACATTATCTCATCCTCGTATATTTTGCAAAACTCAAATTATATATCTTAATCCCCAAATGTACTTTTTAATATTTTTTGAGTGGTTGTGAATAAATGAGAGATAAAAATTATTAATTAAGGTATTATAAAATATTATTTAATTGAAATGTGGATAAATATGAGGAATCTAATGTGAGATTTTTTAAAAACGTATATAAATTTGTAGAGGTAGTGATTTTTTATTAATTGTGAGAATGAGATGAGATAGCTGTTCTAAAGCTCTTAATAAGAACATTAAAAGTGAAAAAAAAACTACCACCTAATTGGGGCGCAATTAAGGATGGTTAAGAGGGTCCAAGTTAGTGTCAATTTTTGGTATATAAAGTTGAGTTTAAAAGAATATGTTGAGTCCTTAGTTGTAGTTATGGTTGCAAAAGTTGTTAAACGCTAGGTCGGTGGACTAGAACGTAGCAAGGACCCAGCTTATTTGGGGAATACTCGAGTTTTTTTAGAGATTACTCGGCCCGGGCAGGAGTAGTCGAGGAGTACTCGTCGAGTACTCTAAAAGTAGTCAGGACTTCTACAATAGTGGTTGTAGTCTATAAATCAAGAAGAAAAAAAGTAAGAAGTTATAGTTTGGTACTCTAAGCTAAACTTCAATGCCAATTACCTAAGCATGTAGTCCAATGGTATTATACGGTTGGATTCGTGTCTCTTTCAAATATATGAGCATCCAAGTTCCATTATGAGCAAATAATGTATGCTTAGAGTGTTTGTGCGTTCACGGTTAGAAAAATACCTACAACAATCATGACACTTTTCTAACCACAACAATCATGACACTGCATGTTGTTTTTGATATAAAAAAATTGTCTGATAAATGTTTTTTTTTTTTTTAACAATCTAATATTATATAATGACTATTACGTGAAACTTGAATTCTTAACCTCATGAAAAAAGACACTGTTGTATATAGAGTCGCTTCTTTCTCACATTCAAAAATCAAAACCATGCATGAGATTTTCATCTCACGTAGCTCCTAAGTAATAAGAGAAAGAAGAACTACTATCTAGACTACTAAAAAAACTAACTAACTATGTGTGGAAAATTATACTATAGAAACAACTAATTTGAAGGATGGAGGTTCAAGCTTGAAGATCAATGAAAGTTTTACTCATAATTAAAGTTGTGTATTTCATTTATATATTCTTTTCTTACCCGACATCAGGTAGCAAGGGTTCAGAGGTATCACCGGATACCCCTCAACTAATCTCGTGTAGTGGGAAAAATTTAGAAAATTAGCGTTTTATATATATGGATAGCCCTAACCGAAAATTCGGATACCCCTAAACATCGGCGGAATCAGGTGAAGTTTGTATTACCAGAAGAAAAAAATATTCGATCGATTGCAAATTTTGAAAGAAAAGCAAGAGAAGGAAGAAGATGAGTGCTTTTTAGTTTTAAATCAGTTAATAATAAAAAAGCTGTCACTATAGCTATATGGTAGGTACCATGGGTTATATTTTATTCTTTGAGTGGTCAAAATCATCTGATATTAGAAATAAAAATATAACTTGTAATGGAAAAATGTGCGAAACAATTTCTTTTATTAATTAATTGTTTGTCGGTCGTAAAATAATATCTCATTCAATAGAATGGGTGATGATTATTAAACGGTGCTCTAATTTGTGTGGTTGAAAGAGATACATTTAGTAAAGTAACAAAATAAGATGTAATGGCTCAATTTCAAGTGATGAAATTCTGACACCCCGCCTCCCGGCCCCCGGTCCCCGACCTTCGGCCTAAGAAAAGGGATCATCACTAATCAATAATCATGCCAGGATCGAGCCACCAGGTTTACAAGACAAATTTCACCAAAAACATATCTTTTCATTTTATTATAATAATGTATTACAACGGAAGCAAATGATTACAATATAATAATAATAAACAAGCAACAACCCTGTTGTGTCCTCCTTGTCTTGCTTATACACCTGAGATTATATACATTTTGAAAACGGTCAGCTTACGCTGGTGAGTTCACAGGTTTTAACATTTTATAAAAACCTTTGTTAATTTGGCATTAATATTACATCTTGATATTATCTCATAATATTAATGTTAGTGACACTTAATATCCCCATCTTGATATTATCTCAGGATATTAAGGTTGGTGACCACAATACTATTTGGCAAC
>WOUH02000012.1:5379516-5392772 GCA_009936405.2 Stevia rebaudiana
TGGGTTTTATGAACGTAGATAGATTGCATCCTCATACTTTTGCTTCATTAACTATTTGGCCCTTTTTATTTTTGATGATCAAAACTTAACTACACTCAACGGCACTTAATACAAATGTCTAATGGCTCAAATGAGAGACATTGAAGGTAAGCTTATTCTATAACGTTTTGTGAAATGGGTGAGGGTGAAAATGATATGTTCTCACGTAGGTGTAATACATACATGTGAGTGTGATGCAAAAAGAGGTGTAATGATGGGTCTAATTTTAATTGATTTAAAAATTGAAAAAAACATTAAAAAAAAAAAGATTTTTGACACTTACGCGGTTAGCCTAGTCACAGAAAAGGCCCTCACACCCTCGCTCACGCGAGAGGGTGGTGTTTGGGGCATGACCAGCTCACAGTCATATACATGAGACATTACAAACACTCTAATTGAATGATAGTGAACATTGTGACTTGTGCCCCCCTCCTTATTTGAGTTCTCACCTAAGAATCATAACATTTAAAGTAACATCTAAAGACACTAGTTGGACTTAGAGCATTCTCATTCAGTAGTTATGATCGCCAATAACTTGACGGTTTCACTCTTACTTGTCCACATCATAAATGAAAAAAAAAATACAAAAGTCATGCATTCGAGCAAGAGTCTTTGCCTTTATTTGCTATGTAAATAGAGGGTCATAGGAAGATGCCAACAAAGCCTTACTTATTAGGAGCATAGGAGGGGATTTTGGTTGCAAGTCTTGAAGATGAATATTGTAGTGTATTTTTTTTCTATAAATATGAATGTTGCTATTACCATTACCATATATCTTAAACGTGAACTTTTGAATGTGAGGAGAATTTAGTGTAGATTTTTTACAACCGTTACTGCACTATGTACAAGCTTTAGGTTATGCGTGGGACCTCTTATTAGCCTACGCGTGTCTCTCTACTGTCTCCGACTCGTATCTTCTACCTGCATGCTTCCTCGATCAGCTTTCTTTCATCTTTCAATTTCAGAGTGCTTCTATGTCTCCTCTAGCCTCCGATTTCGATTTTTGCACATAAGATCTTTCCTCCAGCCTCCGATTTCAAGTTTAGCGGATAAGGTAATACACTCCTTCTAAATTACGAACTTGCTTTGTCCTTGGGTTTCGATTTGACTTTTACTCCTTCATATTCATGATTCGATTTCGATAATTAGCATGCAGATGGGGTAATCCGTCTCGACATCAGTGGTTCGTTCATCCTTCAATTTCAATTTAGAGCACCTCTTCTTTGGTTACTTGCGCACAAAATTATCAAGGTATAAGATGATTCAATGTTTTTCCTGTTGTGTATTGCTTTTGATATGACCTGATTTTCATTGTGTATAAGTTGACTGTTATGTATGTGGGTTGAGTTATTCGGACTTCATGATGTTTGGTATGTTGTTTATGGATAACTGAGATTCGAAATAATCTAAGTTAGGTATTCTGATTTTTCATCATTGATATGATTCTCACTTTCATGGTAGCTATATATGATTTCATTCTCTTTGGTAGATCTTGGTTTTTGTCTTTGTTAAAATTAGGATTTTGGGTCTGTTTTTTTTTTTAAACTATAAACTATTTTTTGTTTACTATTTATAAGCCAATGTAATATGTTGCTGAATTTTTTATGCTTATTGGTAGTTTATGAATTAGTGATGTTTAGTGTTTGATGTGTTTTTTCACTTAATGATCTAATTGGTGTATACAGTCTAATGAATCTTTTGATTTATGTTTTGATTGTTTCATGGCTTATTAATTACTATCCTTAGGTTTGGCCTTTTGGTCTACTATCTATAAGCCATTGTACAGGATACATTAGGCGTCGTTTGTATAATTTGCCATGGCTATCTACAGTTTTGATTAAGGTTCTTCCTTGATTTATTGTTTTCTATTTTTGTTATTAAAGTTTTTTAGTTGTTGATGTGCTTCTATGAGTTGTGAATGCTTATTGATGGTTACTTATCTGATTATGATGACATGTTGCTTCTAATGGGTCTTCCATTAAAGTTGAAAGAGAGACATCTACCCTCTGAAGTGGGCCGGAGTAGAGCGACCACACGCGCAACAACACACATCAACAATCAATAAAATTTCGTTTGAAAGAGAGCTAGGGTAATTCTTTTTTCAGTTTTAAATAAATGGTTGTTTACTTATGTTGTTTTAACTAATTTTGATACTGGCAGTGAGATGTTGCCATTTCTACAATGGATTTACAGGTTGTTTGGACTCATGTTGAAAATGATAATAGTATGTGTTTGACATCGACAAGTTTCAGTTACCGATTGTGTGATCCACATAATGTAATCCACTATGGGCAGCAGAAAGGGTATGATTCATTTTACAACATCGTCTGCTATTATTAGTATTATTTTAGAATTTAGCAAGTCTTTACCCAAAATTGTTGGTAATTACTAATAATTCTCTATGCAATGAGGTTTAATTTATTTATGAAATTTTCCACTCAAACATGTACATAATTCATATCAGTTTTTAAGTAGAAAATATAGCCCTGTTGTCATCATGTAATTGAAAGATTAATTGGTTATTCACTAATGACTATATTACAAAATATGGCTAAAAGCCCTCAATCAAACAATTAATGTACGTGGTACTGTCTTATCATTTTGTAATCGATTTTTTTTTTTTTTTTTTTTGCTATTATTGTTTATTGTATGCATTATGAAACTACAACATAAGTACATAGTAGAGCATAATTACGCAAAATTCAAACTAAATGACTTCAAAATGCATCAACTTAAATCTCTATGACAGATGCCTGATGATACGTTGCATGTTATTCGGATTCAGGACCTCTATCCCTAACTACAATTATCTTTGTAAAGAATTTTTTACATATCCTATGTTACTGCTATTTTCGTACTGTTACACTTTTATATATTTCTTGAAGACATTAATTGCGCTGCTGATTTGTTAAATAACTTTTATATATCCTATATTATTTCTATATTAAGATATTGTGGTTGGACGGACGTGTTTCAATAGCAAGAGTAATAATTAAGATTGGATTTTCATGTGGTTCACAATATTATTTTTTAATATTTTACACATGCCAAGGAGATACAAATAATGATATGTTTTCTGGTGAATGGAACGAAAAGCATGACTTCATGATGCATGTGTAGAAAACTAATCAAACAAGAACGACCGTCGAACATTTTTATTGTGATTTATTCAATTACGCACACTGTTTTTTGATTAATGAACCCATTCGTTCACAGTAGATGCCCGAGACTTACAATTGTATCTTATGTTAGTTTGAAGAAAATTCGGAGTTGAAAACTTATTCTAGAAGAGTTTTAGGTCTTGGATTTAAGACGCCAACAATTGCTATTGAAGGTAACGTTTACATTAAAACTTGATTGTTATATAATATGTGTTGCTATGTTTGTTTTCTTGGCTACAAATTTGTGTTCTTTTGAAATTTTGAGAATGCAAAAAAGATATAAAAAATATCATACATTTGACAAGGATTATATTATTATTAATATAGTCTTCCTTTAGTTGTCTTTCTTCTTTGCATTAGGATTGTGTTCCTTTAATTGTCCTTTTTTCTTTGCATTTGGATACTTAATTTGCACCGTACCGGATGCTGATTATAGCGCGATTACATGTTATTGAATATAAAAAGTAAGCTAATCCGTTTAATAAAATAATACTCTATTTTCTTTTGGGTCAACTATACCATAAAAAAAACCTATACCATAAACATGGGCATCACTAATAGCATAAGGACGTGCTCTGTTGTTCAACAAAGTGATTACCTCCCTTATTGGCATCAATTGCATACACATGGTTATCAAGCATGCGTACGCCAACCCACACACAATAACCGAGCATTTTCATGCCGTCGAAGGACAAACAAAAGTTCAGGTTTAGTCACGAAGATATCCTGGCAAGTTTCCGCGAACTTTAATGTACAATTCGATATTTTATTATATATATTTCGAGATGCGCTCCAAATTAATATGGTGTTGATTCGGACCCCGGCGCAATGCCCGGGTCCTATATTCTAGTTGAATTTAAACCATAATCAAACCTGAGTTGATGAATTTATTTTCAAGAACACAATTAAATTGCCTCGATTAATCGCTAAATCGTTTAAACACTATTAGATAAATATATTTGCGGGTTACACGCGATTTATTTATTTGATAAGACACATATTTCTCTTGATGTAAGAACTGAATTTTTGATTTCGTGTTTGTGTTAATTTAAATACATACAATTTTAACAACAATACTTGTAAAATCAAAAACATAAATTATGAAGTCGGATACTCGGTTTGTAATTTAAAAATATATATAAACTAGCTTAAAACCCGTGTATTACATGGTGTTACATAATCAATTCTTAAAATTATATAATTAATTATTAAAATTTTTATTAAATCAATGCATATAGATATAAATATATATATATATTAAGTTATTATATTGCAAAGATTAAAAAAATGTTTGACACTTCTATCATTATAAATTATGTTTTGGGTTTAAAATTATTCATTATAAAATTTTGAAATATAAATTGGTTGCATTTTAGTTGGTAATTATACAAATGAAAGAAAAGTCAAATTTAAAATTAAATAAAGTAAACTACGGTTTTAGTCTCTGAGATCTTAAAGGCTTAACAGTTTCACTTCACCCTTAACCATTTTCGTTCATAACGTTTCTAGTCTTAATAGTTTCATCAGTAAACCACTAACAGAAAACTGTTAAGACTTGAAACGTTAGGAATGTAAACTATTGAGACTTGAAACGTCAGAGCTAAAGAAAATTTAAAGACTTGAAACGTTAGGGACGAAAATTGTTACGACAGGAAACATTAGGGATGCAAACTCTTGAGACCTGAAACGTCAGAGATTAAAAAAATTTATGACTTGAAACGTTAGGGACGAAAATTGTTACGACATGAAACGTTAGGTACGATTTCTGTTAACGGTACACTGAAACTGTTAAGTATTGCAAACATCGGGGGGAAAAATACAGTATATTATTTTAAATATATAGGAAAAATATTTAATTAAATAATAACCAAATTTAAATGATTTTAAAATTTAAATATATTTTATAATTTAAAATAAAATAAAAATATAAAAATAATTTAAAAAATTATGGTGTTGTCATGTGACATTATTTGAAATCATTTATTACAATTAGATTATTATTCTTCAAACGATCTACACTGAAGAAACAGGAAACTAATGTATAGCTTTCTATTTCACGTAATATGAAATCACAATACAATCAATCTCCAATCTCTAGACTTTTTTTGCTATCTCTTCTCTGGAAAAATCCCTCTGCCCTTTTTTCTATTTGTGAATTCGATATTTGTAGTTCATTTCCTTGGAGACTGTTCGTGAGAAAAGTTCATCAACCGTCGGTCTTTATTGATGGAGGAAGTTTCTCAAAAAGTATATCAACAGTTGTAAATCATTGATGAGGTATGTTTCTCCATGGACCGGCCTCTCATTAATTCATGGGTCGCGGACCCACATAAATTCCCGGGTCATGGGTCGTCTCGTTTTTAAGTTTCCCGGGTGGGTTTTATTCGTTTTACTTACTATCCTCTATATACACATATCTATATTAAATTTTTATTTAATGGATAGCCTATATTTTAGTTTAGATAACTTTTTAATTTGTACTTTTATCCTATAGAACGCCGAATTTCACATATGAAAGAATTATCAATGTAGCATTTTTTTTACTGTTTTATTAAAGGTAGATTGATCTCCTTAAAAAAGAAAAAGGAAAAAAAGGGTCCACTACTTTCAATCTTTATTCAGATTCCCAAATCTAATATGATTCGGCTCCCAATTGCATGCATAGATACCAAATTAGCGAACAATTAAACATGAGTGTTTGAATAGTCGCTGTCGAATTACTTTTCTTAATATGTCACATAATATCAAATGACTGAAATTTTTATTTCACATACCCTTTCTTTAATATAACTTGACTTGTATTTATATCATAGTTTAAGATTTGATGATCGCATGTTAAGTACCATCAAAATTGGGGTCAATCTTACGACGAATCGATAGTTTAATTTCGCTAATTTGGGGATTCTTTTTAGTATTATGTTTACAAGCTACGTACGTTCTAGTATTATGATTTGCACACAAGATTAACAGAAATCTTACACTTCTATCTGTCTAATAGAGTTGCAATTAGGCATATTTGAAGATATACTGGTATGTTCGATCTTTTATACCGTATATGCATTGGGGTTTCCGCCATTGATATTTTTTATATTTGCGTAATAATCTTGAGGGTGTTTTTGCTCGTTGCTTTGCATCGTCATTGATGGGTGTATCAGATTGCTATCTTATTATTTTGGTTATGTATGTTGATTAATGTATGATTTTTAGTTTTTCTTTTTGAGGAAACATAGAGGTTATTGGTGCATACCAGGTGTTTGTTAATATGCGACACCATAAGAGAATTGATAAAATTGAGGGCTTCATGATGTTCTGTTCTTTCATTTCTGTTTACATGTTTTATTGATTTAGTGAAAATGGTTTTCAATGGATATCAGTTATCATGTTGTTTACTTGTTTGTATCAAAGTGGTGTGTTACCATACGCTTAATTTTATATAATGAACAATGTGAATTAATGATTCTTTCTGTATGTTGGAATCACTTTTATTGAAATATTGATCAACTGTTTGTAATTTCACCCCAATTCTTAAATGAAACTATCTGATTTTTTAACAAAGGAAGTGAACCTGAACAATCATTCAGTCAATTGTAGGTAACTTACTAAAGTGAAAAGCTGTACATTGTGTTAATGGTGTAATTTAAGTTACTTTTGTTGACAATTTTTTTTGTATGTTTTGAGGTGAAAATAGGTTGTTTGTGGAGCTATATGATTCAGAGATTGGTACTTTTGCTGTTTATTTAATTTTTTTAAATTTAATGTTAGATTATTCAATTTTATGTAGGCATGGTGTTTAATGTTATCAGCACAACAATATTTTGAGCTTCCATCTTGGTACTTAATCTGAGGTAAGCTGTTATTTGATGATGATTAGATCCTATATAATATAATATATACACGCGTTTGTACAATCAGGATTCTTGTAACCACAGTATAAGATTATATAATTAATAGGACTTTTGAGCTACAAAGTTTCTTAATGACTGATTAGTGTCAATTCTTTTATAAGGTGGTTAAGATTCTTTGTTTTTTCTTCCATATCTAGAAATATCAGATACCATGCTAGAAAGTAATCAACTTGCTATGAAAGAATATGAGGATTACACATTTACACGTGGAACGCGTTTATGTTGACTATTGTTTAGTAACCCTTTGGAAGAATATTTTAAAAAGGAGTTTAGTTAGGACTTAATCAATTTTATGGGTTAACAAGCAAGACAAAATTATCTTTTTTTAATAACCAAACATATGGATGAAAAACATATGGATTTTGTTCAAAATGACATTAATATAATAATTGACTCCGTTTGTTTGTGTTTTCCAGATGCGGTTTCTAGGTCTGAAAGAATGCATATTGATCATCATCTCGGGGATGTGGGACCACATCGAGTGGCACAAAACCTTTGGTCCACTGGAAATCTTGATGAACCAATTCCAAACGGTTTCTATTCTATTTTATGCGTAAGTCATGCGAAATTGCAAACCATCATGAAATTATGGTTTATTAATAAAGGACTATTAAAATGTGTTTATATATTGCAGGAAAAAAGACTTAGAGAGAAATTTGACATGATTCCATCTCTTGAAGAGCTTCATGCCTTAGAATTAGAAGGTTTTAAGCTTAATGTAATTGTCGTTGACTTGCTTAAAGATAAGAAAGTGTCAATGTTGCAGCAGTTGGCGTTGACTTTGGCTAAAGGGTTGACTTCTAATCCGGCTGCAGTTATTAAAAAGATAGGCGGATTGGTGTGTTATGAGACCCTTTTCTATTAACCGTTTTATCTGTTTTGCTAATTTTATTTATTTATATAATAAGATGTCACATTGTTTAGGTTTGCGATTTTTATAAACTCCCAAATGTGGAATTAAGTTATGCCAAAGGGGCGTGGGAGGAAGTGTACAATGTACATAACCAGGGTATTCAGATGTTGGGTCAAATTAAACATGGTTTTTGTCATCCCCGTGCTATTCTTTTCAAAGTTCTTGCAGATACAGTCGGTCTCGACTGTAGGCTTATGGTGGTAAGTTTAATTCTCCATGTCATCATTTTTTAAGAGTTAGGGGTTGTTTGGCAAAACTGTGCTGAATCATTAAGAGGTCTGAATCAGTCAACATGTTTCTAAAACTTACCCTTTAAGAAACTGCATGAACCATTAAGCTATGTAACCAAACAACCACTATCACTTACCGATTCAGAGGTAGACTGAATCATTAAGAGGCTAGCAAACAACCCCTTAACTAGACAAATGGTCATTGTGGTTTGCTGAAAGTAACACGTTTGTGTATTAAGGGTTTAAAGTAACAAGTTTTGGTTTTATGCTTTCAGTTTCGTAACGAGTTTGGTAATAAGGGTAACATCCGTTAACTTTTCGTTACATGATGAGTGAAATGGCCACAACACCCTTTGACTTTTCACCCTTTGACTTTGACTATTAAAAGGTCAAAGGGTAGTTTGGTCATTTCACCCTAGTTTAAAGAAAAAACTTACAGAAGCTGGTCTTAATACCCAAAATCGTTACAAAAATGAAAGCATAAAACCCAAACCATGTACTTTAAACCCTTAGTATCCAAACCTGTTACTTTTTAAATTTTCTTTTGGAATTATTTTTTATTCTTTGTTTAGGGTTTACCAAAAGAAGGAGAACCGGAGAGAACCGATTCACACATGCATGTATCAGTTATAGTGGAACTAAATTCTAATGAATTACTAGTTGATATAGTTCGGTACCCAGGTCATTTGGTACCTTATTCAACAAAGGCGGTTTACATGTCTCACGTTTATGTCATCGGTCAAGGTGATTCTGGTGAAAATGATTCATGTGATTCGCCTATTGAACCAAACAGTCCTGTTCATGCAGAACATTCAGATGAAACGTAATCAAATAAGTTTCCACATTCCGTTTATTCTTAAAAAAATAAAAAATAAATATGTAAACCATTTATATATAGTTTCTTGAATCTGTAACATTAGTTTATTCACAGCTCATTACCAGGTGAACCTAATGTACAAAATGCAGAATGGGGACACAACAAGATTGCACCTACAGAACAAAGCACTCCCAGTTCAAGGTTTATCATTTTTATTATTTTCGTCTGTATTATGTGTAGTTTATGATTTTTATATCAACAGATGTTTATTAAATATGTTTTTTTTATTTTTTTATTTATTTATTTTTTTAATGTTTGACTTTCAGTCCAGAGCATTATTTATTTAGAGGGCATGGAAGATCTATTCTTGGTGGTCAAAGAGATATTACCAGAGAATCTGGAAGTGAAATGCCAGTATCAAGGTTCTATTACTTATAAATAACTGCGAGAATTTTCTTTTAGTTTTATAAAGAAAATGTTGGAAATACAATATTATTTGTATTATTTTTCTAGTAATAATAAATAAATAATGAAGTAATTTCATTTACATATATAATCTACAACTCATATATAGGTTATTATACCTACATATTGATGAATAATTTATGTAAGATGAGTTTTTATGTATTTAAACATAAGCCATTATACATACAAATTTTTATTAAATTCTAATGAAAAACTGCAGATCTGCTGGAGCATCGCCCGTAGGAAGTCATAGAAGACGTAGGCGAAGTAGTGCTACTGTGATTCCCGAAATTGGTGATGACATTGTAAGGTTGATACTTCACTTGTTCTTGATAAATTAAAAGAAAATGCAATTTTTTAAAAATTAAAAATAAATTAATTTAATTGTAGGGTTGTGCGAGCGATGAATGACACTTTGAAGAAAAATCATCCTCCCAGGGAACTGGTTGATGAACATGGAGATCATCATGAAAATGTACGCGCATTTTATAAAAGTTGTATAACTGTTGAAAGATAGAATAATATTTTTTTTTGAGTTATTTAATTAATAATTACAGGCGTCTCATAGGCGGCAAAGCAGTTGCCCAAAGGCTTTTTCTTTACCCACATCTCCTCAAAAGTATAGAACTCATCTTCCTGGTTCTGAAACAGACAAATTAGAAGGAAATTATGATATGAATACAACGTGGAATAAATTGCTTGAATCAACTTTAATTGGGAATGAACCGTGGTTCCCGTACCTTGAATGGAATATTGATTATTCTGAACTCACAGTTGGATCGCGCGTTGGCATTGGTATGCATCATCATCATCATCATTCCATGTTATCCTTTTTTATTCCTAATTTATTTTGGCGTATATGTTTTTTTGGGGGTTAATTACACAGATGATTCGTGTGGTTTGCGGAAAGTAACATGTTTGGGTTTTATGCTTTCAGTCTTGTAACGAGTTTGGGTATTAAGGCCAACTTCTATTAATTTTTTCTGTTAAATTAGGGGAAATGACCAAAAACTTTAGATAGTCAAAGTCAAAGGATGAGAATGCAAGGGGTATTTTGGTCATATCTCTCTAATTTCACGGAAAAGTTAACAGGAGTTAGCCTTTATACCCAAACTCACTACAAATTTGAAGGCACAAAACCCAAACATTTTATTCAAACCCTTAGTACGCATACATCTTACTTTTTTGCAAACCATAGGGACCATTTATGTAATTAACTCGTTTTTTTTCATAAATTTGGCGAATGTTATCTTGTAGGTTTTTTTGGGGAAGTTTTCCGAGGCAATTGGAATGGAATTGAGGTTGCAATCAAAGTCTTACTTGAACAGGAAGTAACAGCTGAGAATATTGATGATTTTTGCAATGAGATATCCATCTTAAGGTACCAGGCATTAATAGCACAATAGATAACCCAATTTTGTCCATTTTTTTCAAATAATAATTTTTTATGCCTTGGAAAACTTTAAAATAATTTTAGTAAACCCCTCAAACCTTCAAGAATTTTGGTCTAAAGTTAATCCTTAATTTGAAATTTTTGAAGTTTGGGCTTCTTTTATGTAATAAATCAAATTAGTAACCTTTTTATGCAATTAACTAACTATTTTCCTTCTTTTGCAGTCGACTCCGCCACCCAAATGGTATTATGTAAATTCAGATAAGATCATATGATGTTTTACTTGATAGCTAAACTAATGTCAAATTCTGCAAAATTCAATATTTTTTACCATTAATAACTATTTTTTTCTTTAAACCATCTCGCCTTAAAATGCAGTTATACTCTTCCTTGGTGCTTGCACAACGCCACCTCATTTTTCATTAATCACCGAATATATGGATATGGGGTCGTTATACTACCTGGTTCATGTAAGTGGACTCAAAAAAAGAATCAGTTGGCGAAGGAGGTTAAAAATGTTGTGTGATATATGCAGGTATTATAAAAAACGTGAAAAATACGCGTCCCTGTGTTACTATATAACTAATTATATAATCTAATAACGATTTCTTTTTTATTGCATATAGGGGTCTAATGTCTATGCATAGAATGAAAATAGTACACCGCGATCTAAAAAGCGCGAATTGTTTAGTGAATAAGCATTGGATTGTAAAAATTTGTGATTTTGGGTTATCGCGGGTCCTAACTACCGAGCAAATGAGAGATTGTTCATCAGCCGGGACTCCAGAATGGATGGCACCTGAACTTATTAGAAATGAAGCGTTTACAGAAAAATGTGATATTTTTAGTTTAGGTGTTATAATTTGGGAATTATGTACTCTTCAGAGACCATGGGAAGGTATCAAATCAGCTCAAGTAAGTATACGCGGTTCAGAATATTATTATTGCGAGTATTGGAATGACAGTTGGTTAACCGCGTGTGGTGTTTACGTTGCAGGTGGTTCGTGCAGTTGGTCATGATGGAACCCGACTTGAGATTCCTGATGGTCCTTTGGGAAATCTAATAGCAGGTATGCGTTAAAGTTGACTTTTTTTTTTTGTTCTAATTTAATAATAATTAAGTAGAATAGTTTTTAACGTTTTTGTGAGTATTTAGCTTGGTGATTGATGTTTTATTATTATTATTTTGTTTTAGATTGTTGGGCAGAACCAGATCAACGACCAAACTGTGAAGAAATCCTGTCACGCTTATTGAGCTGCGAGATGCTGATATAGTTTTGTGGAAATGTTAGCATTTTAGCTTCAAAAGTGAATTTGTGGATAATCATTTAATTTTGTAATGATTTTTGATAGAATGGTTTTTTGCTAATAAGAAATAAGAAACCATGTTTGGCACCCAAGAATGTGTTGTCATCCATATAAATTAATTAATCAAAGAAGCCAAACTATAACTGAAACTTGTATAAATAAAAGTGTAGAATTAATTTAATCAGATTTTTTATTTTTGTCATTGATCAATAACAGAGTAAGGGGTTGTTTGGTAATTTTTGAATGGGTAAGTGTTGAACTAGTAAGAAGTCTGAATCATTAAGTGATAAATCAGTAAGATGTCTGAACCATTAAGAGGAAAATGTCTGACCAATTCAGATAAGAGGTCTTAACCATTCAGACTCAGTATAATGATTAACCATTCAGAGACAAATGTTTGAATCATTCAGACATCTACTCGTGAAACAAACAGTCTGGACCATTAAATGCTGAATCAGTAAGAAGTCTGAACCATTAAGAGCCTGTTAAGAGGTAAATAAACAGGCCTTAAACAAACATATGTGCCTAATATTTAAAGGCTTGACCAAACTTAGTTCAACATCACCCATGGCTTGAAAAAGTGATATTGAACTGAATTAAACATGAACATATATATATATAATATTGAATATAAACTAGTAATCAAGAATTGTTTGGATTGGTTTGGTTTGGTTATATACGTTCGGTTATACATGTAAAACTGAATCCAAACTGATTTGTTGGCATTGAAAATTCACCACCAAACCATTAAGTTGGTTATTATAATGATTTTTTTAGGGTTCAATTTTCTTGGTATGATTCAAACTGTTATTTTTTTTTTTGGTATAAATTGTTTAAAAATACCATTATCCATTGTATTAGAAAAGAGATGATGTTTAATTTCATTGTCGACCTTAACACACGGTAGCTACATAGTCACAGTATAATGGGTACATACGTACAGTGGCAGATCCAGGATTTTTTTTCAACGTGTTCACTTTTTTGGATGCTCCAATACATAAAACTAAAAACAATAATTTTACGGT
>WOUH02000012.1:5417116-5440595 GCA_009936405.2 Stevia rebaudiana
TAAATTTGTTGCATGTTATAAATATTGTAACGCTTAGTGGCACGTGTGATGAACAATCAAGTCACGCCGGTGTTTCCACCACCGGTTGGGGTGTGACAAATATCTGGGTGGGGCATGTCATACCCATTAGTGAATATAATAGCCACTAAATACACAAGTTATTTAATCACTGGATAAAATGTCCAAAAATGGTTGTTGTATGTTTTCTCACCCTAAAAAGCAAAATAGTTAAATAGTAAACGTGGGGCTGTAAACTCACATGATGATGAGTTCAAGTTTATCAGCCTTTTGCAAATAAAGGGTTACGGACTCCGGCTAACTGAGACCTAATTCACATAGGTTATATAAGTGTTCGTTTATTTAAGTTTTTGTGGGTCCATATGACCCATTGTAGTATTAAACAACTCCTTAAGTTCGATTTAGTGAAATCATAAGTAAATTTCCACGATTTGATCAAGTTTGATTTTTGTTGACCTAGTTTGACTTTGGTTGAATTTCTTTTTGTTAAGTATAACTAAGTGTCGGGTACTGCCCCACACTTGTTAGTGTCCGTTTATGCGTTCACATGTTGAAATTTGCTAAAATCATGCTTATGGACAAAAATACCATTTTGACATATTTCACAAAACTTTTCTTATTTATTCACAAATTTATTTGACTACCAAAATGACCAAATTAATTTATGAAATTTTTATATACTTTTCCAATGTGTGTTAGATATTGAAATATAATTTTGTTATATTTTTCCCATTAGCGTATTTTTCTACAAAAGTTCCTAATCGAGATATTGCCACAATTTCAAACAGTTTGCTGACCAAAATCAATTAATTCACCATAAATTGTATAAAATTCCAAAAATTGTACCATTAGTTGGAGAACTTAGTAAACATCTCAATTTTCCAGAAAATGAAGAATCTCACCATTTTGACCTACACACACAACGTTATGTACTCGGAAAAAAATGTCACTTGGAAACTTTCAGTTTGACAATATGCCTTCGGGCTTACAAAATAGTTTTTACATAGAAAACGAAGTCCAAATCGTGTGATTTCATTTTTAAAAGAAGCTAACATCTTAAACTGCATTTTTTTTTCTTTTTGAATCATTCATTTGAGTTAGTTGTCATCAAGTTATGGACTGTTAAATACAGGTTACAGAAACACAAAAACATTTCAGTTATAGAGTTGTTTAAAAATCAAAGATTCACTTGGTTAGTAGTTTGTTTAGAGTTGTATTCAAACCACAATGTTCACACACCATATATTAACATAAACAAGAAAGAAATCAGTTGGCTCTTACGTAGGGTGCTCTCAAATCTTCAATACAAGTGATGATGATGAAGATAATCAACACCAATTCTCCAAGGATCTTTGCTAGCTTCAAGAACACCAAGAAATCACCAAATGATGCTTGAAATCAGCTGGAATGAGTGTGGGAGCATAAGGTTTCGAGTATGAGAGTTGATGAGAGATTTTGAGAGTGTTTGTGTGTGTATGAATGAGCAAATTTGTCACTTAAAACAAGTCTGCCTGACAGTAGAATAATCGTGCGTCGTGAGAGCAAGGAAAGTCTCCCTTAGGCCTTAGGTGGCGCGAAACCAACCGGGTGTGCGGTCACTTGAAACTCGTGTGCGTCATGATAGATGGTGGTTCAGTTTCTAGCGTGGCGCGAGGGTCCCGACGGTTCAAGGACCTGCTCCCTCGCGCGTCGCGAGCTAGTGTAGGCTAGCCCTGCGTGGCAGAGGGGTTGGCCATAATATGTTCTTTGTTTTCATTTGGTTCGCTCGTTCTAATCGTACGTCTGTTTTTGTTTATGATTGTTCTTGATTGTGTGATTGGGAATTCCCCAGTTTGTTTATTGTTTATGTATTCCGATTTCACGACATGTTTAACGCACTAAAAACCAATTAATCGTAATGTAAAAAAAATAAATACACGTAAGCAAGGTTCCTAAGAACCGCGTTAATAATAGGAATCCTTTTGAAAAATGAGATTTTTTTTAACAGCAGAGGATCTCGCGTGCAAGCCACCAGTAGCCGGGCGATATAGTCAAGGTCCGATTCCTCGACCTTCGTGAGATCGTACCCCGCAGATAAGCGGAAACATGATGAAATCCATAAACCCTCTTCCCTCCTCATGTTCAAACCGATAACCTCTATCCGAGGTGCACTTTCTCCCATCACAAGATAAGAAATTTTTTGCTTTCTAGATGGAGAGTCCAGAATTTTAGGGAGCGGTCTCGCACAAACACACGAATCCATCTAGGAGCGGTCTCGCACAAAATTTTACCGAGACAGGGAAAAGGGAAATTGCCACTCGACAATGAAATGCATTAGCAATATGCTCAATCTCCTGGTCTTGAATCTCGAATCCAATGATATTACTCGTTTCCAAATCCACCTTTAAACCTAAAGAAAATAAAAAACAACGCAAGATGCGGTTAAGACTCCACCTTTAAACCTAAAGCAAATAAAAAGCAAGGCATGATGCGGTTAAGACTTATAAAATTAGCAAGGTGCCTTTCACCAACGAAAATTGCATTACGGCCATTACCCTCAATTTTGATCTTAAGTGTACCACCATTTTTTGACAATAAAGGTAAACATCACTGGAGAAACGGGCAACTTTACCTCACGAATCAGAAGAAAACCCACCATTGGAAAAATGGCATAGCCCAACCCAGAGCATATTGCTCTAGGTGTGACTCGAACCCAAGACGTTGTTGGTAATTTTAGTGTTATCAACGATTTTATGATATTGGATTAAGTAGTTGATCGAGATAAAAAATATTAGTGATTAATCGAGTTAAGTGATGCAGGAGTGCAGACTGTTTACCATCAATATTATTTGGATTTTTTAATTAACTGGGCCTAATATGCATAATCATTTGGGTTTTAATTAATTGAATTGGGCATTAGTTGTGTCGATGAGAACAAATATATGTTCTTGACTTCTCGATTAAAATAGAGATATACGAATAAGTTTGCGTGTACGGCTACAAGCATTCATCAACCAAGAACAGCACATAGAACAATCATATGAGATTCTTTGAAACATATTGTCGCACGTCAACCGACGGTGGAATATGTCTGGGCGGACGGTGACTGTTCAAAAGCTCATGATTTACTATTAAGGTTTCGTTGATTAATCAATGATATTAAATTGTCATTACAAATCACATAATCAAACAACTTGTTCACATAACATTTTCCTAATAAACCGTATTAAATTCAACTAGTCCCTGATCCTACGTGATGATTCCAGAGCTTGTAAATCTTAACCTGCACCTGAAACATTGTAAAATCATGTGTGAACTAAAATGAAGTAGTTAGTAAGTCACATAGGTTTTGACTCGCATTAGATACATATTTAATAGTATAATAATAGTTAACAATTTGTTTTAAGCATGTACAATAAGGCTATATACGGAAACTAAACATGTAATCATCGCAGATCAAACCTTAGTTAACCTAGTCAGGCGTAGCTCCTATACCCTCTAGTAGTTTAGTTTCATGTGAACACCGATTGGGTGGGTTGGTCAATCACAATAGATCTATCATCATATAAATTGGCTTGCAAACAAGTTAATGATCAATGCACGTAGTTATAGTTATCAAGTAGTTTGAGACAAATAGCTCCAATAGAAACATAGCTCAATAGTTCAAATTGCTCAAATAGTTCATAGATAATAATGCTTCACCCCAAAAGTCAAAAGTAAAAAAGGGCCTATGTAAACTCACATCGCAATTCTAATGATCAGTTGAATACAAGTGTTTTCCTTGCGGAAATCCGTTTAAACAGTTCCTATATTAACAAGGATTTATTTAGTGTGATGATTCTTTCAAGTTCAAGAGTTGGTATATATTTTGTGTTTAATTGATTTTGGGTGGTATTATTCTTGGATTTGTTAAGGTTTGTACCTTCTTAATGTGTGTGTAATATAAGCTTTAAAAACTATATTATGACTTATATTTAATAAGTGTTATAATATTTCTAGAAAATAATTGGTAATTATTTTCAAGAAATTTCGTCATTATAACAACTTATTTTTATAATTATTCAATTTCATTTATCAAAATGCTTCACAATAATTGTTTCAAAGTCTACGGGTCATTTATGACAATAGCACATATTTATATAGCAATATGTAATATTAAATTCCAAGTTCATTAAAATAGTCCAAAACTATCATTAATTGACACTTTTGACAAAATAAGTTTATTACATATAATTTTGAACTTTTTAGCAAAGTTGAGGGACCTTTTGTTTAAATTTAAGATATTATAGATCCTAATAAGCAATTATAAAGGTTTTTTACTTTCTGTTTACTAAAATAGTCTAGTTCTTTCACGATATGACAGTTTTGACCCAAATACTTCGTAAGACAACTTTTCATCTTTTTAGATTTTACAGTTTCAGCTCCTGCGCGACCCATTTGTATATGGTTCATCATCTCAACAAACATCCGACCCGACACAACCAAACGGGTCCTAGCATTTATGACCATCCCACGATCCCAAACTTAAGACCCAAGCACGGTTTTGTCTCCTAAAATCATTGGTATAATCAATTCCATCATTCAATGCATTAATCATTCACAATCAACTCGAGAATTGAAACATAAACCACGATCGGAGCTTGAGTTGTAACACACCTTTATGTATGAAAAACCTATAGTATGTGACTGGGATCTCGTTTTCGCACCTAATTATACCAAAAACCACCACTTTCGGTCGTGTTTAACATCTGTTTCTTCACTCCGTCGGAGCTACGACCGGATTCCTCATCGGAGTCACGGACGGGACTTTCCAGTTCATCTCATTTCAAGGTAAATATATCAATCGACTCATTTTGACTCCCTTAACGTTAGCCCCTTGTCAATTTCTCATTCATTTCATCAATTTGAATCGGAGTAGGAATTAGGGCTTGTATTGGATATATGATTCATATAAGACTGCAAGTTAAAGAAATTAAAAACTGAATTATGTTTGAAGTTCCCACTCTAGCCCAATGGTTAAACCTTGGCCTGCCAACCCGGAGGTCACGGGTTCGAGGTTGGCAGCTTGTATCCGCATTTAATTTTTTTAGATTAATCCATTTCTTTATTATTTTTATTAATAAGCTTTGTAAATCAATAACTAATTCATTTCTAAAAGTTATGAATCATATATCAAAATTCATCTCACTTAAAATCTAATTTTATATGATTATAAAATTCAGAGAGTTTGATTAACTTTACAAAAAAATGTTGTGTTTTGTTTATATTAATCTAAAATAAAATATGGGTTAAATATATATATGTTTAATTTAACTACCTAAAATTTATATATTGTTACAAAATAGGGATTTACCTAATGACATGATTAAATTATACTTCTAAACTATTAATCAAGAATTGTTTTATATAAATTGGAGAATAATAATAAAACGTTGTTATTAAAATATTATTCTTATTCTAGTTTATATAAAATAGAATAACATTTAGTTATACTTAAATATTGATTTTTATTTTAAAATATTATTTAGCTATACTTATATAATATTTTTAAACAGATTGTTACAAACTCAAATAAAAGCAAATACAAATGATCGAGTCATAGAAATCAAACATAGTTATATCTTATATGAACTCTAGGAATAGATCCATTCCACGAATTCTAGAAATACTAAGTCATATTTATTTTTATCTAATATAGGTTGACGTGTGATCTTGGAATTATTACGACTAATCAAGCTGTGATTATTGGATCACTTTGCAACTGTGAGTTTTTCTATCCTATTTTACTCTTTGATTTTGGGTTGTTACACATGTCTATACTCAAATTATTGATTCAAATTCTATTCAATTTATATAATGCGAATTCTATATGTTTATGTGATTTTATGCTAAACTTGGTGTTGAATGTGTTATATACTAATTGATCGTGTATTCGACCATTGAACTTAGTGGGATTTAATTATCTTTAGTAGTTTAATAAAGTCTATTATGTATTCTACCATTCAACATAGTGAGATTTAATTATCTCTAGTTGTTTAATGAAGTCTATATAGTATTCTACAATTGAACATAGTGAGATTTTATTATCTCTAATTGTTTAATGATACTATTGTTTAATCATCATGTTTATCATTAATCTATTAAACATTGAATCACATATTTATCCTTTATTTTATATTTATATATAATGAGAAAGACTCACCAACTATTCACTATTATACATGTGTAACATGTTAAGTTGTTGTTTGGATGACAATATAGGATTCATGAACTTAGATTAAATAAATTAAAACTTTGTTATATTCTATGTTTGTTATTCGATCTTTGAACAATGTAATATTTAATTTGAATCAATAAAACAATATTGTTGCATGTAATAAATATTGTAACACTTAGTGGCATGTGTGATGAACAATCGAGTCTCATCGGTGTTTCCGCCACCGGTTGGGGTGTGACAACATAAATGTTTAAATTCGTAAATTATTGTAGGAATTTCCAAATAATGTAAGAAAAGTGGGGTATTTTAGCTAATATATCAAACTTTACATAAAGTCAAGCATCAAGTTATTTGGATGAACACACAGGAAATGGTTCCTTATGCAAGCCTGTCTATATTTTCTGACACTCGAACAGATTTGTCATTCGGGCTTGGAAAATAGGTTTGACATAGCATACGACCTCCAAATCAAGTGATTCAAGTTGAATATGGAAGATGAAATTTTAAGGTTTACAGGAAGTTAAAAATGAAGAGATTGGGTTAAGTACACACGGAGATATGCCATCTGCAAGTGCACTCATATAATCTGTCACTTGGCAGCTCTACCCTTCGGGCTTGTTTAGTGGATTTGACATAGCAAATGACATCCAAATCATGTGATTCTAGTTGAAAAATGAAACATAACTCATTTAACTTCATCTATGGTCTTTTGGACCAAGTCATTTGAGGTCTTTAACAGACCCATACAGTCTGTTGAATGTGGGTCTTTAAAAAAGAAAGTTATTCTTGTGTGCAAAGTGTGAAAATCATTTGATTTAAGTGAATGAACAAGTAATGTAAACAATTAATGGATTGAGCAAGTTATAATATTAAGTATGAACAGAGAAATCAAATTAATTTGTACCTAAATGCTCTCAAATGTTCAATACTAGGTAGAAAGATGTTCTTGCGCTTGAACTTTCAAAAGCTTTCAAGAGTGGGAAATGAGCAAGAGAAATTATCACCAAATGATTCTATTTATATGGATGTAAGGGCTTGAGAAATGTCACAATGAACAATGTGGGACACAAATTATAGTTTTAAATGGATTGAAGAGTTTGAGAAATTTTCCATGAAGCAATGTGGGACTTGGAATTGTAGTTTTAAAGGAAGGAAGTCTAGAAATTTTTTGGTAAAATAAAATGACTTCATTTTATTTAAGAACTCTATCCAATTGAACTATCAATATTTTTTAAATTTTTTTTTAATTTAATTTATTAAGTATTGTATAATAATAAATTGTCACATTTGTAATAATAGAAAAACGTATGGTAATGTATTATAAAATGTTCAAAGGAATACATTAGGTTAAATAATTCGATTTCTCATTAAATAAGCGAAATGTATTAGATCGGAAAATTCACTAATGTTACATTTAGTATACCCAAGATGCAATAGTAATGATATGGTTAATATTGTACTTGTTGGATTATGAAATGATTAATAATCACAAAAATATTTGGTTGTTGAACTCTATTGGTATGTGTTGGAGGAATACATGTTTGCTGTATAATTTTAATAGTGTGAAAGGATATTTGGAGAAGGTAGCCTATAATAAATCATTCCAAGGGGTATAAGGAATTTCATGAGTCGATAGATAACCAAATGAAGATACTCGCTAATTCTATAAGCATTGGGCACTAGGCACATAAGGTGTTCTTATTCATATAAATAAATGAAAATTCAATTTGATTTCACTTGATTTGGGATGACTAAGTTCTGCTTGTGATATATCTGGTGAGTTTAAAAGCAACAAAAGAAAGTTCGACCAAGACAATTATTACTCCGAAGTCTAAATTATCTTGTTACAGGCAGTGGCGAACCCAGAAATTTTTTCATGGAGGGCGAAATTTTTTTATGCCCGTTTGTGTATCGCTATATTATTATTTTTTTCTCTTATAGTCGGGCCGGTTTGAGTCGAATCGGGTCGGGTCATGTTTAAAAAGACAATTAAACAAAAAATTGATATATAAAAGCATAATAGTTAGTGGTGGGCTTGGTTTATTTTAAAAAGGTAATAATAAACTTGTTTAATATAGGATAATGGTGATCTAGTTAACTTATGAAAATTATTAATGCACTTAGGATTAATTTGAATTGGGTTTATATTATTAGCTGGTTTTTTTCAACTTAGCAGTTGTTTGTTTAGCTCTTAATAGGCTCTTAATGTTTCAGATCTCTTAATAGCTCAACACTTAATGGTTCAGCCGCCCTTGAGTATCAAGTGGGTACGCCCCTGGTTACAGGTGTGGCAAACCAAAACACCTCATGAAAGTTTGTCAAGTTAAGCTCTCTGGTAGAAACAAGTTTCATGTGACAGGTCAAACTGGGTCACAAGATCTTAATGCTCCACAAGGTAAACTAATTAATTTTTTAATTTGGCAAACCTTTGAGTTTTGTGTTTGATTCAATGAGTAATTCGGGACAAGTTAATGACTTACAAAACACAAAAGTTGGATTTGATTAAAGGAAACAAAGTTTATTTCACATTTTTAATAATGAATAAAAAAAATGTAATGTTTTGAATCAAATAAATCTAATACTAAAGGTTGAGATGGTACACACGTAGGGTTGTTGGGTCACGGTTCAGGTTACAACCAATCAAATAAATGTCAACAAGTTGAGAAAATCCCATTAGGGTGTGAAATAAATAAAGTCAGGTCTTCGGGTTTAGGTTTTGACTCATTTCTAGTCTTTGAACACATCGATCTAATCTTCGATATCTGCTTTATCTTCTTATCACGTAAAAGTATGCATTAGCAAGCTGAAATCGCCTGAAACCGTAAAACACTTCCCAAAGATGTAAATTAGGTCCATCAAATCGTAGGATGATAAGAATAGGATGTTAGATTTTCATCTTTGGGTAACTTTGTATAATAATAATCAAGTTTCAAGATTGTTGTAATTAGATCTTCATAAAACAAACGTCAAAAACTGACTAATTACCGCTATTCGGGTTAGATATATAAAATTAGTACATCAACTAAACTTAAATGACCTAGTCGTAACAAAAAAAATGTGTCAATAAATTGGAACACTCCTAAAACTTAATTACTATTACGTGACATTATTGGTTTATGCTTCCCCTAATGATCAACATAAAGCTAAGATGGATAGATCAAAGCTTTAATTCTCAAACTCCCTCACTACACGTTTTCGTATGATGCATATATTATTATATACATAATCGTCTTTAGACCGTAACCTTTGAAAACTAAATTCTTTTATCTATAGCAGTGTTAAACTAAAAGTTTCTAGACATAACATTAGTGTGTTGTATGGTGTGGTATATATACAAATGTAGATATACTTCAATTGACCCCATTTGCGGTGCACGCATATAATGTATATATTTGTGAACCCTTGAGGAGCAAAATTAAAATTGTATTAATTTTAACGTTATTTTATTTATTTTTGTGAAAATAACGTTAAAAACGTTGAGTTGACGGTTAATCAGGCATAATGAGCCAGAGGTTTCTTTCGAAGCAGTCTCTCTACTCCTACGAGATAGAGGTAAGGCTTGTCTTCATCTTAACATACTCAAACCCTACCTTTATGTGAGATATAATAAGTACCATGATGAGTAAGTATACTTCAAATTATAATATATCTTGGAGAAATGATAATTTTTAAATCAAATATTAATAATATTCACTAATGTAATGATGTATCCACAAATAATAAGGTTTAATTGATGGAATAATTTGACAAATTTATAGATCAGGTCCACCTCACGGCGAATTAATTAGTTAACTCGTCCCCGCAAAGTATCATGGGAACCACATCTATACAACCTGGCAAAGACAATATACAAACACCAAAGGGCACTTTCGTCCAACCCAAAAGTCCCTTTATCCATAAAAAGAGAAATACCCAGGCATTTAATGCTTTTAATTATTATATATATATATGGATAAGGAAGTATTACTATTTTTTTAAACTAAGTGATATGTAATAAAGCTATTAAATGGGATTGAAGCTGTAGCTTGGTGTTAATAATAGAGCACAGTTTTTCTGGATACTAGACTTTAATTCTCACCTGCTGTTCAAAAATAAATAAATAAATAAATAAAAGCTATTAAATATTTGAAGTCTTGAATCTTCATGATTGGCTTTGACTTTGAAGCCGTGAGAACCGGCGTAAGGTTGTTTTCAAGTAATAAGTTTTTCATGATTTTCGAAAGATTTTTGTTTGATCTATTTCTTTCTTTTTAAAATATTACAATCTCGCATTGAACTTCTCTTATTCTTGTTATTTTACATAACATAAATCTATACTTTTTGAACAACGTTTTTTAGTAATTTGTCTTTGACAAGATTTAAACATACTAACGTACTCTTGATTTGGATTATGAGACTTCTTTATTGATAATAATATTTAAAGGGGCACACTCATAAAGTCCCACCTCGTGCTATCTTACTATTATATCGTTTTAATTGCAAAAATTTATTTTTTGTACGATGAATTTAAACCTACGACCTTATCCTACTTACTCTTTAACTTTTAATAACTTAAGTTAATCTATTTATATTTTATAATTACTTTAATTTTATTATATACTGTCAGACATGATAAAATTTAAAAGTTCATTTTCAAAAAGTTATGAATCAAAATATTCTTCAAAAAATTTATTATACATCTTTAAAAACTAAACTTAATCTAGTTATATGATATTATATCTTGGCTGAATTAAAATGGTAAATTTTTTATGAGCAATCTAATATAGTGAAATCTACTTCTAATAAATCATTTCAAAAAATGTCACGTGTTATTTTCTCAAATTTTCTACAGTTTTTTTTATTATTTAAATTAATTAGATTAATATTTTGAATTCTTTTATCCTTATATTATCTTAAATTATAAAATAGATTTATTTTTTTATTATTTAATTAAGTATTTATCTTATATATTTAAAAAAGTGAACTGCATTTTTTATCCATTATGTTTGCAATACTTAACAGTTTCAGTCCACCGTTAACAGTAACGGTCTCTATGTTCTAAAGTCTTATCAATTTTCATCTCTAATGTTTCAAGTCTTAACAGTTTTCGTCCCTAACATTTCAAGTCTTTACATTTTTTGTCCCCGTTTCAGGTCTTAACAGTTTTTGTCCCTAACGTTTCACGTCTTAACAATTTTTTGTTAAAAGTTTAATAGACTAAAATTGTTTATGTCTTGGAAATCTCAGAGAGGAAAAACGCACTTACTCTATTCAAAATTTTAATTTGGCGTTTTCCTTAATTTGTATAATTATCAGCTAAATTTAAGAACTTTATATTTAAAAAGTTTCTAATGAATATTTTTATAATCTCAGAGCATATTTAATAGTAATAAAAATGTCAAACATTTAGTTTTTTGAGTGTTTACAACATAGTAACTTAATATATATATATATATATGCAATGATTTAATTATAAAATTTTAAATGTTAATTATGTAACCCCGTGTAATGCACGGGTTTTAAGCAGTTATTATATAAAAAACTAAAACTGTCAAACTATTTTATGAAGTTTAGAGAAACTAAAATGGTCAAACTATTTAAGCTTCACATATGGAAACAATTAGCCACATTTTTATCGTCTGTGACATGACTCAATTTGTATGGAACTAGTTGCGGTTTGGGTCAGAGTTCAGGCTATCTTTGCTTTCAAACATACGTGATCTCCTAGAGTGGTATAAATCAACTTGAGGCTATATGAACTAGAAGAAAGCAAATGAAGGTGGTCATTTTAACAATTTTTTGGTGCTTATAGAAAGCTATGAACGATCTCACCTTCAATAATCTTTCTCCCACTGTGACAAAGATAGTTGAAAAAATCAAAGTCCTTGAAATCCTCTGGATTAGCTAGCGAGCAAAGAAACTATTCTTGATTTGAGATCAATGGTGCTCGTTTAGTGGCTTCATGTAATAGTCTTTTGTTTTCTTTCATTGTTTATGCTATTTATAGTTTTATATTTGGTCAATATAAGTTTTTTTTTATTCTAGCAGTCTGTCTATCTATATAAGTTTTTGTTTACAACATAAAACACATATTAGATTCAATCTCACTTTAAATTCTTAGAAGAACTTGAACCATTAACTGAAAGTTAAAAAAAAAAAAACGCCTTAACCACCATAAGATCAGTTTCACACTCTCATTTGTAACGATCATAATTTCATAAGACTAGTGATTAGAGCCGTATGGGTGTTCAAGTTCAGATATTCGGAGTTTTGGATATACGAAAATTTGGGATATTGATTAAAATACTAGAATATGTATCCGAAGTTTCGGATGTCGAAAGTTTCAGGTTCGAATTTCGATATCCGAAATATGAAAAGATATTTAGTATTACATGATTTAAAAAAAAAATTAAAATTTTTGTTTGAATATCCAATTTTTTTTTTTAAATTAACGGTGCAACTGTAGCTGACAAGGACTTTTTGTTTAGTTTCTGGAGTCTATTTCTTAGTTCAAGAGACAAATCCGAAAAGTCATGGAAGAGGCTGGCCAAATCTATATCTATATCTATATATAT
Source organism: Stevia rebaudiana (assembly GCA_009936405.2). Classification (NCBI taxonomy): domain Eukaryota; kingdom Viridiplantae; phylum Streptophyta; class Magnoliopsida; order Asterales; family Asteraceae; genus Stevia; species Stevia rebaudiana. The sequence continues at coordinate 5,429,885 of WOUH02000012.1, forward strand.
AATAAAACAAAATAAAATAGATGACTTATCAATTAAATCTTAATTTTCTCAAATATTGACACTTGTTATTTTTTTGTTTATAGGATTACTATGTGAAGAGAGAGAAAATTATTTTATTTTTTGTTTATAAATATTTAAAATTCAAACATGGTATTACTCCTATAAAGTAGGATCGTTTCAAGATGAACTACATAATTAGTTTATATTTTGAGACTCATGTATGTTTTAACTGACCGGGTGTTTATATATTTTGAGACTCACTATGCAATTTCACTAATAAGTATTATATAATGTTTCTCTATTTTGTATTTATTTTATTTATGTATTTTTTATGATATTTTTATCAAAAGGATGAGTTGAACTTGGAGTGTTATATAAAATTCTATCTTCTTGGTTAGTCGATAACTCTTTCATCATATATATTTTTTTATAACCAATTCCGTGTATCACACGGGTTTTAACTTTTAACCTAATGAAATATATACCCGATCTACTATAGAATCTTATGATTCAAGCACGACACTCTCTCTATCTCTCCTCCGTCTACAAGGTGAACTATTTAGCTTATAGTACAACACGGTCGCCACCACACTGAACCAAATCGAACTCCGGATATCTGAATATTTGGATAATTAGATTCGAAATTTCAAATAATTTAAGTTGGGTTTTGGATTCAGGATTTTTTGAACTACGTAATAATCAGGGGAAAACATTAATGGCAGAAACGTAATTTATAGATGAACAAAATTGATACACACATAGGAACCAAAATCTGGCTTGTAGAGTTGGCAACGTCGTCGTCTCCGTTTGGTCTTATTTTCATTCATTCTATAATCACTGAGCTTTCACTCCATTAGCAGTTAACCTGCTTCCATCCACTCACCTACCCTCTCTCTCTCTCTCTCTTCAAATTCCTCCATCAAATCTTCTCTCTCACATACTCCCACTCTCTCTCATCACATTTATAGTTGCCGTTACCGGAATCTTCACCGGATCGCCGGAGTCTGAACAGTTCAGTTTATGAGCTAGAAAGTTACAGAGGCGAGAAGGACACGATGCCGTTGGTGAGGGTGGAGGTGAGAAACGAGTACGGATTGGGAATGCCGGAGCTGTACACGGAAACCAATAGTGAAGATCCGAAGGCGGTGCTTGACGGTGTCGCCGTTGCTGGACTCGTCGGAATCCTGCGTCAGTTAGGCGATCTGGCCGAGTAATTATTCATATATCCTCTCTTTTATTTGTTGATGTTATTGAATTTATGATTCTTCGAGTATGTAGGTTAACTTGAATCTGATTCTGAGATTCTCCGATTTATTGTTTGTACGGATTCTCAGTGAATTGATTTCATTTGGAATTTGTTGTTTTGTGATATGATATGGAAACTTGCTAAGTTTAAATAGTATACTTACTAGGGTTCAACTTTAAATGAAATCTAGATTTCAAATACTGAAATAAGATCATTAAATTTATAGCTTTGCAGCAGAAGTTTTTCATGGATTACAAGAGCAAGTGCTAATTACATCATCTAGGAGCCATAAACTGGTAGAACGAGTACACAGTATTGAAGTTACACTTCCTCCATTAGAGAAAGCTATTTTAGCACAAAGGAGTCATTTGCATTTTGCTTACACAGCTGGTAACACTTGCATGTTATTTTGTATTCTTCATCAATTATGCTTGTGAATACAAACCCTAATTTGAATCATGCAGGTTCTCACTGGCATACTCGAATCAGAACCGAACAAAATCATTTCATCTATGGTGACTTGCCACGTTGCATCATGGAACCATATGAAGATTGCCATGATCCTCCGCGTCTGTTCAAGCTTGACAAGTATGAATCTATAAACATGCTATTCGTTTTTGGATTGTAGTTCTATAATATTGGTATATGTGTTGACCTTCATAGTTGACTTTCAGATTTGACATTGGAGGCCCTGGATCTTGCTTTAAAAGATACTCTGATCCAACTTATTTCAAAAGATCTTCAGCAGGACCTTATGAAGCACATCTTCAAAGTGTCCCGAAAGAGAAAAAGGCTCGTAGAAACAAGGTATGTTTCATATGCCACATTGCCCACATACGCATTTTCACTAATTAGTTCAATTAAGTTTTTATTTAAATATTTTTTATTCCAAACTATACAGAAAAAGAAATCTTCATCGAGGTATAGAGACGTGACACATGACACTCCAGTAATCATGCATAGTTCAAGGTATGATGTTCTTACAAATTACGTGTAAATGATGTTAACACAGTAAGCCTTATAATGAATTTAAATTGTAAATTTGTAATTTTTGTTCTTCAGGACGGATTTTAGCTCTGCAAACTTGAAAGACAAAGCTTCGCCTTCTCAAGATGTTTCCACATGCCATATTCCACCAAAATCTGGAATTGAACCTGAAATTGACCATTTGGCTACTTTTGACTCGAAAAACGGGTCGGGTTACATCGAGTGTATCTTCCGTCCAAGTTGCTCAACACAATCAGAAGACAACAATGCTAAAGAACCGTCTTTTGATTCACATGTGCAACATAATTCTTATCTTGATTCAGTTTCACTTGATGAAAATTTTGATAATAGTTATCTAGCAGAGGATAGTAAGTCAAAGTCAACTTACATTACATGGGATGAAAAGTTAGAAATCATAGATTCTACAAGCCAACCGAATGAATCTACTGAGATACCTTGTACAACTGAGATGATAAATACTGAAGAGAAGGAAGATTTGACTTCCAGAGTTGTTGACCATATTGATTTTGACTTTCAACATGAACAACCTTGTTCAACACCAGTCATTGTTCGGGGTCAACATGATGAGATTGAAAGTGAAACCGACAGTTACATGGATGCACTTAATACCATTGAATCAGAATCTGAAAATGATCTCGATTGCCACACAAAGAGAGAACTGAAACAATACTCAAATGTGAACAACACAAAATTGGATGTGATGAATCAGAATCAGAATCAGAATCATGAGTTTCATATTCCTGAAAAAACAAACTTGAGCCCTACATCAATATCACATGAATCACTTATTGAAGCTAACGGTTCATCTATCAATGAGAATCATGAAGATGCGAATCATGCAATCGATTCGGATCTGCTAGAAAGTACTCAGGTGGCTGACAATGGCATATCGTCAATTTCCTTAACTACCCTTGACAAATTCAAATCTGAAGAAGCTGAAAAGGTGGTTGTTACAAATGCAGAAACTGTTGCTGACTCTATAGAATCAAACCCACAGGTTATTTTGAATGAACCAATAAGCACTCACGAGTCTTCCAAACCATTCGGGTCAACTTCTGATGGTCAAACAACAGTCAACAATCCAGTTATGTTCTGGACAAATGGTGGTTTGTTGGGATTAGAGCCATCCAAACCTCCAGATTTTGGTTTGCCAGCTGTCGGTCCAGATCCTGTTGAAGAAACTATAACCGATTCGACACAACATTCACATCCAAAAATTGCAACTAATGATATCAAATCTGAATCATCAGATGTCAGTTTCGCTAAAGAACATGCTGATGTGGCAGATGATCCTGTTAATTCATCAAGGATATTTGAATTTAGCAACAGATTGTTAGTTAACGGTTTCAGGAAACAAATATCACTTGTTGGGAATGAAAGGCTTGCAAGCTCAGTGAAAAGTGATATACCCGATAATACAAGTGTTCATAAAGCGTATCAAACGGTTACCGCGATACCTTTCAAAGAACAATTTGGAAATGGGAATTCATTCATATCACCTTCTTCACCGCCTCTTGAACATATGAAAATATCGTTTCAGCCTATCGATGGGTTCAAGACATCTGAACTTAAACTCGCGTTTCCGGAAGCAAATAATAACAATGATAAAATTAACGGGCACATGTTTCCTTCATTTCAGTTGGTTCCCGAACATGCTGATTCATTACATGAGTTTGATTCATATTCTGATGATGATGACACGTTTTGTAGATCATCTCCATACGCGTCCGATGACTGTCGTAGTAATAATTCAGAACCAAATTCCGAGCAGTGGGATTCCAGCGAGACTCCAAGAATCAAGGATCATGAATTAGATGACGCGTTTGGTAGGATATCGTCTGCAGAATCGGTTTCAAGCTCTGGTGTGAATGGAATCAGATTCCCGACTTCTCAGAATGGTTTGTTGTTTGATATTCCAAACTTCGATTCTGTAAAAGTTTCACAAAACCAAGTGATCAATGACATCACGGGGCCCACACCACCTCCACCGCCTCTGCCGCCAGTTGAATGGCGGGGTATGAAACCGAACGCTGATGTCAAAGAAGATGATCTCTCAGAGGCGTTGACTAATGCGTTGACTCTGACACCCACACCGCGTATATTCCCTCAGCAACCTAAACCATCTCCAAGAATACAGGATAATGTTGTTGAAACAAACCGCGTTACGGTTAATAAGCACACGGTAAGCTTTGCTATAATCTAAGTTTCCACCAAATAGCATACATGTAACCAAGAAATCCAAAAAATCAGTCTTTTTGAGAACAAAAAAAAAAAAACTGATGAAAATTTTGAATTTTGTTTGCAGCAGCCAGATTGGCAGAATCTACATATTCAGAATGGATCTAATCACACTTTCAATGGGAAAGTAGGAGACGAAAAGGAAGATTTTTTACAGCAGATTAGAACAAAAGTAAGTTAATATTTTTGGATTTTCAGTTTTAGTCCAAAATAGATCACAGTTTCTTCTTTTTAATATGCTTATTATATACATTTATGTTTAGTATGTTGCCCAAATTGTATGATATTCTTGAATTTTCAATTTTACTCCCAATTCTGATTTCTATCACCCTTTCGACTTATTTAATATAATTATAATTAAAATTATAATTATATATATTTGTGTTTAAGAAATCCTCTTTTAAGACGATCAATTCTGTTTAACACCTAAAACCCTATAGAAACATTAGAAGGCAAAATGCATGTTAATTAACAATCTTATACGCGCATACTGTATCTTTGTTGCAAAATGTGATTACCATGTTAATTAACAATTTTATGGCCTGCAGTCACGCAATCTAAGACGGATTTCAACCGCTCCGCCAACTACTATGCCAGCTGGCCCTACAAGCAATAAAGTCACTGCAATTCTTGAGAAAGCAAGCGCAATCCGCCAGGTTCACCTCTCTTTTCCCTCCTTTTTTAGATATGTCGGATAATTAAGATATCAAAAACATTGTTACAATTATAAAAAAACAATATTAGTATTGTTTTAATCGGGTTTAACTAACTTCATCCTCGTGACTAACAGGCTGTAGCGAGTGATGATGGAGAAGATAACTGGAGTGATAGTTGAGGTCATCTGACATGATTGGTAACTGCAGGTGATCTTGCAGTTCTACAGTTACCTATATGTTCATTCCTTTGCTTGTAATTAGTTTATAATCTTGTTTTATTGTAACTTTTTCTTTAATAATCATATAATCATAGTCATAAAACCGGTTAATGTTATCACCGTCTCGTTTTTTTTTTTTAACGGCTACAAAATAATGCTTTTAAAAATAGGATAACTTACAGAAAAAGATACATCAATATCTAAAAGGTGGTACTGCGTATTGTATAAAAAACAATTGATTGTTGATAAAATTGATGTTAAATAAACATGCAAACAAGCACAAGATGACAGTTAAATGATGCCAAAAGTTAACTTACAAAAATCTACATAGGATGCGCATATGCATCAACATTTTAGCTCCCACAGAGTTGTCAGGCTGTCAACATTTAAATTAGCAAAAAAGAAGGAATTAAAAGTTACCTTTCCCATCAATGCATAAAATTTTGTATTTAAAATATAAAAATTGTTAACTTTTTTTTTTTTTGGATGTATGGTTTTCTTCAAGCAATCTCTTAGGTAGGTTTATATAACTATATAAGTGTTTTTGTTGGACGTTCAGAATAAGTTTAATTTAAATAGAGTTGAATCATTCAATGTTTTATTATCTTGTTTAACTTTTGAGCCGGACGTTTTTTAAATCAAATTTTATGCTTTATCTTGTATGTTGTTAGATTGATATTGTTTATCCATTTCTTATAATTTAAATTGTTCTCAACTTATTTTTTGACATAGACAAACATAAAATAAATCAAAATTACAAAAATGAACTCACCAAGAGTTAAATCCACACGTTGCTTTATATATTTTCGTTCAATGAACGTGTCAAACCCCAACTCGACTCATGACCGTATTGTTATGTGCCTGATCTAGACAATTTATAATTTTTCCTCTTAGATTTTTAATTAACAAATTTTTAATATTCTCCAACTCTTTCGTTACAACCCCAAACACCATCAAGAAGGCGAATCTTTAGTAGGACTTGATGATTATCAAGAAGATGACTCAATGCTTAAATTATCAAAGATTTTTGGTGAACATTTCAAAGTTGTAATCACCTCGTATTATCCACCAACGGTGTCTCATCCTCATAATCCTCATTATAAAACAAATCAAACCAAATAATCACAACCCACAAACACTCAACAAGAACCATCATATCAACCATCAATCAACCATCAATGGCAGATCCAAAACAAGGCGGAAGCGTCAAGAAAGGCCATCAAGAAGGTCTAAAATTTGCAGTCTCCATTCTCGAAGAACACGGTCTTCCGTTAGGACTCCTACCTCTCGCTGATGTCATCGAAGTCGGGTTCGTCAAGACCACCGGTTACATGTGGATTCTTCAAGCTAAAAAGGTCGAACATAACTTCAAGTTGATTAAAAAGCTCGTGAGTTATGACTCTGAAATCACGGGTTATGTTGAGAAGAAGAGGATCAAGAAACTTAAGGGCGTGAAAGCTAAAGAGTTGATGTTGTGGCCGCCGGTAAATGACATCAGCGTTGAAGATCCACCCACTGGAAAGATTCAGTTCAAGAGTCTTGCGGGGATCACCAAGATTTTCCCGGAGGAGGCGTTTGCTGCGGGTCAATAGGTTCAGTTATTCGGTTTTCAACTTTTCATTATGTTGAAAGTTGTTTTTACACAGCGAGTATGGTTACCAAAGTGATCCCGGAAACTGACTAATAAACACTGTTTTTCTTAAAAAACAGAAATATTATTATAAATTACGCATACTTGATAACATATTTTATCGCGGTCACATAACATTGCAAAACATAAAAAAACGAGCAACGGATGTAAATTTTACCAAAACACTAGTACCTAACCGGAAATCTCAAAACCGACATTCATCCATACGACTCTTGTGAAGCTGAAATGCCGGATTTACCCATGCTCCACAGTTGCATTGCATACCAGCCCAATTAAACGAGCCCAAACGAGCATTGCAGCCAATGCATTGAAGCTTCTGTTCCACATTACCTTCTTCAACTGTCAAACAACATAATTTAAAGGTTGGTTAAAACAGAAACGGGTTGAACGGGCCATGGGTTGACCCGTTTTGGTTACTGACCTGCTTGCATCCATTTCATGGGTTCTACAAAGATGGATGAACATTCGGGTGGCTCGTTTGTTGTATCTCCGGTTCTCTTTTTCCATTTAAAGCATTTTTGGCCTTCGCCACGTTCGTGAGAAACAATATTATCTTGTGAAGCAACAATTCTTCGACATTTTTTGCACCGATAAATCATTTGAGGTTTTACTTCTGATTCCACATCAGCGCGATTAGATACTTCCATTGCAGATGCCATTTGGGTGCTCATTTATATCCTACATTTCATCTCAATCAAAGATAAAATCAATAATCCTTAATCTTATAAAATATCATATATATAACTAAATACAATCAACTATTTAGATTTAAGAACTAACAACATGCACTTAATCATTAGTTTGTGTTAGAATTGATACAATATGGTTCATGGTTATAATAATCATACATAACTACATAACTTCATATCAGTAAAGTGAAAAAGAAAATACATAATAAATGCTAAACACCATGTTCCAAAACTGAACTAAACCTTTAAAACCGCCAAAACTGGACCGTGAACCAAACAATCTGGATCGCAAACCGGCTGGCTTGCTTCGGTTGGGTGGTTCAGTCAGTATACCTATTATGATCACAGATTTCCGGTATTGTGATTTTGATTTTGAATCTGACCATATCCATAGAATTTTAGATATTTGTTTAATAATATACCAGATTCCTAAACCTTTTAATACTGCAAATTATACAGGAGGGTAAAAATTAGGGTTCTTGTATGGTATTTAGGATTCAAAAACTGTAACAAACGGACTCAACAGTTAAAGCTATACACGTAGCCGATATACTGTATGTATGAACATCAACTCATGATCATAACATTTGTACCTTTAATCATATTAAACCCAATCATTCAAATTAAAATAGAATTTTTATTATTACGGCAACCAAAACTTAATCTAAAACGCATTCTACGGTGGTAAGTATGAACTATGTCAATAAATTATATGGTATGAAGAAGTAGTGTCGATTACGGAAATTACATAACAAAGGTTTAAAGTTCGTACCTTTGATCAAATTTACTGGAATCAGTCTTTTGTTTTTGCTGATTTTAGGGTTCTTCCAGTGTATATTCGAAGCAGTCAAGTACTGTCGGGTGGGTGACCGGGTCCGAGGGCTTGATCCTCGAGGGTCCGTGTTCAAAGGACGAATCTTTTTAATTTGGGTGAGAAGAAAACAAATTATTTTCCTTAAACTGCTAGGATAAAAAACAATTAACAAAATTACAAATTTCTAACCTTTATGTTTTTCTCTGAAAATAAATGTTAGAATTTATTATTTTGTTAAATTACCTAATAGAACCCCTATAAAACCGTATTGAGATAACCACTCAAGCTAATAAGTGACACTTTATCTCCTATATAACATCAGTATCACATCAAATAGATTTATTATACTTTTTATTTTCCTCAAAATAGTTTTCCCCAAGATCCTCAATGTCATATGTTGAATTTTGATTGGTAATAAAATAATAAACCGATTGATTTGTATTCATTGATAAACTGACATTTCGATTTTGGTTCGGTTAAAGTCCAAAACCAACTAAAACTGTCTTAAGTACATATTTAACTTGAAAACTAAGGGGCTGTTTGATAAATCTGACTGAGTATGATCTAACTGAGTCAGATGCTGACCCAGTTAGAAGTTCTGACTGAGTCTGAATCTGACTGAAACATGGCTGTTTGATTCTGTATCTGACTGACTCTGCTGAATGATAAAATTAACCATAAATTGTGTTTTGTATTCAATAAAAATAGTAAAATCTTCAATAAGAACATAATAGCTTAAAATTCAAAATGTCATACAAACTACAATGTAAACATAAATCATACATAATCCAAATAAAAGACACCAAATTTCAAACTGAAATATAAATAAACAGACTTTTAAAACTCATTAAATCATAGCAACTAGTTTTATACCCGTCCGGTGGATGAGTAGTTCAATGTCCCAATTACAAAAAAGGTACTTTTACATTCTAAACTAAAACAATATTTGTTTAAAATCTAAATACAACAACTCATTCAACTTATAACTAATTACACCGTTCACCATAGTTTTGGAGTTAAAAGGTGCCAATGAAGATCCAAGTGCTACAAGTCCCAAGTGTTAAATTGTACTCTACGCATCAAACTGATGCAATGTTTGTAACTATAAGCATATGACAGAGCAATCACCCTCCTTCACTCTGGTCACAACCTGATCAATGCTAGTGTGTTATTGCTTAGAACTCCACACACTGAAAGTTTGTAGATTTACTAACCGTGAATAGGGTCATTTGACCCGTTTACTAATCAAACGGGTAAATTGAATTAATTTGTATTTATGAATACTTACAGTGTACACTTTCTTTGAGAGCAGTAGTCAAATGTAGAAATGTAATTCCATTTTCAGCCATTGTTCCAAGCACTGCTCTTGAATCACTAAAGTTAGCAATAAACAAATTATCTCCCTGTCAAACAATAAACATTAACTTTATGACATTTGGAACTTATTGTCATCATGTGCTAGCTTGTAGCCTTGTACCATACAACTAACAACGCATCAAAAGACAAAGATTGTGTTAAGATACATATTTAATTGGAGTAATTGCATTTATACACTACAATATAAGGAAGTGAAAACCAAAGCAAACTTTGAGAAAAAAAAAATAGCACACACCGAAGAGCAGGTTGATAAAGTTATATGTAACATCAATGAAGATACTTGGAATGTGATTTGAACCAGAATAATTCATTGGTGACTAATAACAACACGTGTATGATTTTCTTAAGATATTAAACTTTTCATCCAAATTATTACACAACACAAGGTGTAGATTGAATATGCATATAAATATCAGGTCATTTACACGTTTATGAAGAATGTCATTATCCACTTTGTTAGAATGAATCTGAATCACAAAGAAGATCATAGGTTATATGAACATCATCAATCACAAACTAAAGATATGGATCAAATAAAAAGAATGGAGGAATCAAAATCGAAGGTTACCTGTAAATGAAGCTTTTAATCGATTAATGTGGTGTACGCTGCAGGGCCGGAGTGGTGTATGTTGCAGGCAGCCGGCGGCGGTCAGAGATGGTGGTCAGTGGTCGTGTCAGTCACTGGTGGCGATAGGGTGAGGGGGCAAGTGGTGACGGGAGCAGACGTAGGAGAAGGACGACCAAATAACATAGAAGAGGCACAAATCGAACAAAAAACAAGCATAATCGAACAAACAACCACCAAAAATCACAC
>WOUH02000012.1:5443795-5457472 GCA_009936405.2 Stevia rebaudiana
ATATTAAAAATATCTATTTATTCTTATTTACGGTTTATACGGTTAAACCGATTAAACCGAATTAACCGAAATTTTTAAAAATGTAAAACCATTAACCGAACCGTAAACCGAAATTGAAATTCGGTTATGGTTAGAAGCCAAACCGAAAACCGAATTTAATTTTCAATTCGGTTTTTTCCGGTTACGGATATGGTTTGGTTATCGGTTTTAAACGGTTTTTGGTTTTTCTGAACACCCCTAGCTATAAAGAGTTCGATTGATGAAGTTTCAGTTTGTCACTAATGATCGATACATTTACTATATAATGATTAGATTTGTTAACAGTTTTAATATAAAGAACAATCACGTTTAGTTATTGATTAAAATAAGTAACTTCATATAAGGAATCTTGGACCAGTTAAGTTAATGCCTCTAATGATAACAATTAATAGATAGGCACGTACTTTGCATTTACTCAAAAAAAAACTTATGATCAACTTGAGTACACTCAATTAAACAATAAAAGTGACATTTCAACTAGTAGGTTTAACTAATTTATTAAATTGCCGTTAAATAATACTAACTATTAGATTATTTTATTGAATTTTTAAATATGATATTAAACAGTAAGGTAAGATCTCTCTGTTTTCCTAATCTTTAAATTATCCTCCAACATGATATCACTTATCCACATGTTTTATCTGTGTTTTCCTCTATTTCAATTTTGACGAGTTCGAATCATTCACCTTGTACAGTACACATGTGTTATTAAAATATTTAGGTTTAATATCAGCCATACATATGTTAATAATTAAATAAAACATGTGGTGCAGATTTAGTTAATTGGTTCACACAAAGTTAGTTCAAATAATACACATCCCATGTATATATATATATATATATATATATTGTGTGTGCCTAATTGGGATACTATCTCCAATGTCCAATGATAGTTTGTTATTACATATATTGTGGTGTCATATCGTCGTATCGTATTGTATTTCTTTATTTCTATATATGCTTAAAACAATCTCTTTGCTTGGTGTTTTGTGTATATGTTTGTTTGTTGTCTGTTTTTTGTTTGTTCATAAGCTAAGGGTCTCTTTTGAAACAGTTTTTTTTTAGGGTAAGGTTTGCCTACATCATACCCTCTACAAACCTTACAAGTAGTTTTTGTCATAAGTGAGATTTACTGTATAAGTTTGGATCATTATATATTGTTGATTAATTTAACAGAGATGCCTGTTAAAGAAAATAATACTAACGATCATTAATCTCAATATGATATGTGAGTTTGCTGGTGATTTTAGTGTCACCAAACTATTCAGAATAATTAATGATCAAAGAAAAATCAACTGAGAAATTAAAATATACATTGATACAAGTCATGAGGTGCGAAAAGCACTTGATAATAAGACTATTCTAATTCATGTTACTTAAATGCTTTGATAATTTAAGTAAGCAAAGCTCACTAACGACGGTGTCCAAGAAGCACCACTGGTTGTTATATATGGAGGTTATATGCCATAACTACCGATACTCTGGTAGTAGTTACAACGGTACTTCTTTACTAATGATTATTCTGAAGTTTAAAAACTACCAACCCTTATAGATAGAAAAAGTCGTTAGGTCAATCATATATTTTTATAGTCCACAAATTCACACATATACACATACACAAATACTTTGTTATCGATCTCAACTTGAGTTTTATCCAATTTTCAATTCAGATTAAACACCATCAAAATATATTAGTATGAAAGTGTTGTCATGACTCAAATTATCCAAGCATTCTTCTACAACCCTTACAATTTAATTAAATTTCCAAAAAGACAAATACTTCCTAGTAAATTCTTTAGACATTGATCACTAAAGTAAATTAAGTGAGGGGTAAGTTGGACTCTATACTTCTAATTTTGATGCATGTGTACGTAATAGGTTTAATGGTTTGTACTTGTTGAGCAAATGGAGAGGGAAGAAGGTGATGTTTGTTGGTGATTCACTGAGTGAGAACATGTGGCAATCGTTAGCTTGTTTGCTTCACGCATCTGCGCCTAGATCGAAGACCAGTTTTCATCACACAAACACTCTTACTTCCCTTACGTTTCAGGTATGCCCCTCTTGTTATCAATTTTTTATTAAGGTAGTTTTAGATTCATCTATTGGCATATAACACGATTATTGGGTCACTATATATATACTAGTGAATATATACAACAGAAGTCAGTATCTCGGCATTCTCCACACATAAGTTGAAAACTTGAAATATTTGTACTTGAAAATTGAGAATGTATTATACTAATTAAACAGGGAAGGGTCCAAATGAAAACATGTTGAACACTAAGAACTCTTTTTTTCTTATACATAATAATTCAAACATGTTTACACATGTGTAAAAAGGAGTTCTCACAAATTATAAATTATAACTTTTATTTTGCGAGAACTTTGAATACTTTTTTTACATATGTTTACACATATGTAATGCATAAAAAAGAGTTCTCGGAGTTATCACAAAAACAAGAGTTTTCATTTGAACCACCTCAAACTTAACAGTTAATACGCAACAAAAAGTGGAAAACTTTTGTTAAATTAATGTGCCTTGGAATACCAAATGTAACACATCCGAATTAAAACTGTACTGATTGTCTGATTGAGAAGGTAGGATATAGGACATATATAAGCAACATCATGTGAGGTGGTGGTTAACGTCAATTTTGATGGACCTTCTAACATACCATCATGTTTTTGTTTTTATTCTCATTCTTGAGTTGTCGGCAGAAAAGGTCAAATGACATAAGGACATTAGCCCAAAAGAAGAGTTGTTTTTATGTAAAAGTGGCAACTAGCCTAGTGGGATATTTTAAAAAAAATACACATACGTGGGCTTAGTTTCTTTTATGTAAAAAAAATGTGGTTTGTAATCGGTAGCCGTAGTTTCTTTTATGTGGTTCAAATAACATGTGACCAACCACTTTGCTCAAGATTTAACCAAGATAATCAATACTGTCGGTAAATCACTAGTAAATAAGTATTTATTTGCAATGATAATCAATTCGAATCCGAATCGTAGATGTAAAATTAGCCTACAAATCTTCGATAAACTTAATAAATCAACATTGAAAAAGGTAGAAATTGAAAATATGATCTTGGTTTAACATGAATAAATCCGCAGGACTATGGGGTAACCATATATTTATATCGGACGACATACTTAGTTGATATTGTAAGAGAAAAAATTGGGCGTGTATTGAAACTGGATTCCATTCAAGGAGGCAATTCATGGAAAGGAATGGATGTGTTGATTTTCAATTCGTGGCATTGGTGGACACACACGGGACACTTACAACCGTATGGATTTTATCATCTCTATAATAACATTTGCATTTATAATAATATGTTATCTTATATGTTATTATCACTTTTCCTTTAGATGGGACTATGTGCAATATGGCTCGACGATATCAAAAGATATGAACCGTCTAGAGGCATACTTCAAAGGCATGACAACATGGGCAAGATGGGTCGATCTCAATGTCAATCCGTCCCAGACCAAAGTATATTTTCAAGGAATTTCTCCTTCACATAACGAGTAAGTGCTTCATACAACTACATTTGATAAGGAGCTGATCCAAGAGTCGGCAGAATTTAATTACTTGGACGAGTTGGACAGAAGGAAATAGAGCAAAAAAACGTTCATACTTAATAAGACCATTTTGCGCTCTATATATGTCCATCTGGTTCAAGTAAGAGTTTGCAAACCCTTGGATCATCCAACCTCTTATCAACATCAAACAAGGGTATTTTCCAAAATCTTAATTAGTACTAAAAAACAAAATCCGAATCAACCACAAAGTGTTTCATCATCTAGCTAATAAATTGTAAATTTCATTTCAAATTCAGGGGAGAGGAATGGGGATCATCATCCAAAAGTTGCAATCGAGAAGTACAACCAATACAAGGATCAACATATCCAGCAGGATTACCTAAAGCCCTAGGGGTATTGAAGCAAGTTTTGGGTAGTATGAAAAATCCAGTTTACTTGCTAGATATCACAACATTGTCACAATTGAGGAAAGATGCACATCCTTCAACTTATGGTGGTGGATCCGGTGTAGATTGTAGTCACTGGTGTGTTCCTGGATTGCCCGATACTTGGAACCAACTTCTTTATGCAAGCTTTGTTTAATCGACGGATCGATGCGATCATTCTTCTCACTATAGATATGCTCTATACAAACTACATGCATCTGAGTGGTAATATAGTGTGAAAATCTGTTCATTTATTTCACATTTCATAAACATTTTATGGGTGAATAATTATATTGAGTGTTCTTGTGTGTGTGATAAAGAATGGCTTGTTTATGGATGCATATGATTGTTGTTGGATTTGTAGCGTTAGACCTATCTACCCAATTGATTTTGATTTTGCTTGACTTATTAAGATATAAAATGTAAGAAAGAGCTTGACGCTATCGAGCTACTCTGTTTTAAAATTTTGGCATATATTAGAAGTGACTCGACATGTCTCTCTATAACTCCCAATCAAGTGATGTTTGTGAAACTTTAAAAAATATATTTCTTGATAATATATATTTCTAAAACTGTTCTTCAAAATTATTTTCAAAACAAAAACCCGGATTTAATTAGGATTTTTCTTTCAGAATATTATAGTCAAATACGATATATTTTTTTTAATTTATGACGAGAATTAGCGACTGCCAAAACTGGTCGCAAATGGACGCTTGCTATATTATTGTTACTATTTAATGGTTGCATTTAGTTGTTTTGAAGTAGTTTAATTTGGGCTTGGCCTGTGACTTTTAATTTCAAAACGAAGCCTGAAAAGAGATTGGGCTCCACCTGTAGCGACAAGCCTGCTTTGGGTTGATGAAGATCAATTTTTATGCGAACATAATATTTCGAAATTCAATTCATATTATTTTGGTTCATATGTTGAGGTTACAAGCAGTAATAATTCATGAAAAATCCTTTATACACAAATACAATATTACTTAAATAGGTGTTCGCAAATGCATAGAACAAGTATATTACATCGAGCAATACATAAATTATAATGCTTTAAATGTAAATAAAAAACAAATAGACGTACCCATTAAATTTCACCTACAACAATTTTTGTAGTAGGATCAAAGAAATGAGACGTGGGCAAACATTTCCATACTAGAGAGTATAGAAAGAATGTTCTCATTGGACTTAAAAACAAACTAAAAAGTTAAATGCAATTACATGTCTTTAACACCAATAGGTTCTTAATTTACAAGCTTCATTTACTTGCACTAGAAGCTTTGAACTAGACTTGGTGATGATGCATCTATTCCTTGTAAAAGTGACGTAGGGCACAAAGAATTAAATTGTGGTGTAGTGTATGTTCCTTGAAATAAACTTGTAAAAATAACATCGTATGCTGCTTCTGTTAAATGCACACCATCCCAGTTTGCGTACGTTTCAGGCTGATCGCAGCTCGTAGATGAAGGATTAGCACACGGTACTAGCCAATTGTAATTGTACGGTCCTCCACCTCCACAACATGCTTTTAGAGCTCCATTTGTGAATCCTATAGTATATCATAAGCTCTTGAGTAACAATAACTTTACCAATACGTCTTACTTATTAAAAAAACTACCGTTCCTAGGGTGTACGTTCCGCCAATTTACGATATTTGACCCTTGTCATTATTATAATAATTCTATCATTTAACTTTTTTTAACAAATAATGCTAAGTTAATTTAAGAAAAAACTAAATTTTAATTTGTCAAAGTTGTGTGTCAAGGAAGCAAATCAACATTTTCAAACTTCATTTCGAGAACCAAATTAGAACAAAGAAATTAAAATTAGCGGCATGCCGCTTCATAGTCCACTACTCGAATTGGATTTTACGTGTTGCGAGCGTCGAGGGAAAACGCCTACCAACACACCTCAAGCGAAAATGTGGGTGTTGGCGAGATTTGAATACGAGGCTGTTCCAGACGACCCTACCAAGAAGTAAAACTCTCCTGATCGGGTTTTAAACCCATGACCTCTACCTTAGTAGAAATCATGGGGTAGATTGAGCCCAAAGCTAGACTCATGACCTACACCTTGGTGGGAATCATGGCTTATCATTAAGCCAAAAACGCATCGGTGAAACCAAATCAGTTAACATTACAAATATGGTAAAAAAGCTCCAATAAATACCTACCGCTTTACTTTTTTTTATGTTCATATAAAGTTTTTTTTTTTTTTCATTTTTGATATTTATTTATGTACTCTTATTTTCTCATGTTATAATCTACATATAATGACTATTGTAAAATGATAATTGATAGACAAAATGAGGAAATCAAATTATTCGACGGGTTTTTTTAATTAATTTTTGTGTTTAGTCTTTCATCCTTATTTACCCAAAACGTTTTCACAATAACCAAAGAAAGCAAGCACACCTTATTTGTTAAACCTATTTTAGGACATTATCTAGTTATCCATTCACTTATTTGCCATGAGTCAATGTAGTATGGATGTGGAGCCCATGACTTGTATTCTAGTGGTATATATTAACGATTTTTTAACAAAAGTGACGTGTTAAATTGTTGCAAGTATAAGATTAGGTTGTATTTAGGACCAAAAATGTTTTTCAATAAAATGTAGCAATGTGAGATGACACACACTTAAGATACTGACTGATAAGTACCGTATTTTTTGGGAGAGCGAAAAAACTGCATGGCTGCGTTAAAGTAATCAGCATACATGATATTGACGTCAGGATGTACTTCCCGGATTTGATTTAATGCAGTTTGTAGCAATTCATTGTGGTATTCTGCAAATTTGTTTAGCGTAATCAAGCAACCCGTTGTCTTATCGTATTCTACTTCATTAGATTCATAGTAAACCGTTAAATATGCCGCTAAGCATCTGCAACATTCTCATATATATGAATTAGTTACATTCCATACATGTTGGATTGTACTACATGTAGATTTTCTTGAATTTGAGTATATATATATATGTGCCTACATGAATTGTGGAGACGATGGTGTTAATAACAAGAGGTATATATGTTATGAGCTCATCAATGGATTTTCCAGCTAATACTGGATGATTGTAATCGTTCCCTCCTATCTCCCCCATGAGAATTAATGAATTTCGAAGAATGCTTTTGCAATCTGTAAATAAGCATTTAATGTAGCAACAAATTTAACAATAAATAACAAACAACCAAGAAAATTAGTTTCATATATAATACATTTAATTACTTAAATTTGAGCTCATAAATATTAAATTTGATGATTATCAAGTTCTTTCACAAGTAATAATTTTGGTTCCGCGAAAGGTTAACGTGTTTGCTTGGAGGGCAAGGATGAGAAGTATCTCCTTAAGACAGGACCGGTCATGAAGATTCAAGTGCTCGGGAGGGACGAAAAAAATGCCCCTAGGCCCGAACGAACTATCAGTTATATAAATTATTTTTTTTTCTAAAACGACGATTAAAATTATAACAATAAACATATCAAAATCAAAGTATTAGAATAACATACTTTATAAAAAGTTTTAATTGCTATAATTTTTTTTATAGGATTAGGCTTGCTACCGAATTAGAGGGGTGATCACGGTCCGGTTTTCATGGTTTTTATCCCAATCCGTGAACCAAATCATTAGTTACGGTTTTTGGTTGTCGAAAACCAAACCGTAGGAAATTAAAACCAACCTGAACCGTTACTAACGGTTTGGTTTCGGCTTGATTTCGCGGTTTAAGAGACGAAGTTTATCTATTTTAAAATGTGTGCCTCAAGCCTATTAGTTGACATGGTATTTACATTAATATTATATTTAGTTAGTAAAAAATACATTCAAGATAATATTAAAAGGTTATATTGGTAATTAACAAACAAATATTCTCATGGCTATCACAAAAACAACATATTATTATTAAGTTACCGAATGATACTTCCTACAAAGTTGCGATCACAATTTGTTTTACTAGAAGCAAGATAAGAACAACTAACTATAACTAAAAGAGCATTTCCATTTGGTCCAACTAATTTCAATTTAATCTTCATAAAGTGATGATAATAATAATAATAAGGCAAATTAGATTTTAATAATCCAAACTATGACTCATTGGCCAATAATAATCTGAACTATCACTTTGGCCGAGAATAATATACATTAATCTAACGGTCTGGAATGGTTTATCACGGACAGTTCTTGGCAAAAACCGCAAACCAAACCGTTGGTTACGGTTTGGAAAATTTTAAACCGACCGACCGAAATTTAACATAAAAACCAATCGTGAAACAAAACCGACGACCGGTTTGGGTGGTTTCGTGGTTTTTAACCGAACCATGAACGCCCTCTACCAAGCTATATGTTGGATTTAAAATAGAATTGGATTTGTTGTCGGGCTATAATTTTTTTATATAGGATTGGGCTTATTGGATTTTAAACGGATAAACTAAAATTTATATCTACAATATAATTTATTTATTTTAAAATTTTGGGCCCCTTAAAATACTAGACCCAGGGCGGTGGCTCGGTTCGCCCTTGCTATGGGCAGGCTCTGCGTCAAGGTTATGTTTGTGTAATCGTGGGATCTAGGTAAATCCCTTACTTCCAATTTGCAATTTTTTTCTAGGAACAAAATACCATCTTTTGTTAACGTGTCATCAAGCTAGCAAGATTTGGGATAGTGTATTTTACTTCTTTTCCATAATTCTTGGCAATTCTCTCAAGTTATAAACATCTATTGCATGCTATATTCTTAACAATGTTATGGCGCATCTGTAAAGCAAGAAATGAGAGGTCATTTAATGATCGATTTACATGGGTGGAGGAGATACTAGGGAAAATTAAACTCCTATCGTTTTTATTGTTAAAAAGTAGAGGCAAATTCGATATTATAGATTGGAGCTCTTGGTGTAATTTTCTTTTTAGTGTCTTTCCTTTATATCTAGATCTTTGCTAGCTTTTTCCTTTTTATATAAATATCATTGTTTGGCCGTTAAAACACTAATAATTTTACCAAAATTTAAATAAAGAAGGTTCTCGAGAACATTTATGGGTCGTTGATCTTTATTACAAAATAGTCCAGTACAAAAAATCCAGTATTTGTACTAAAAATTTTTGTGTTGCATTTTTTTTGCACTGCATTTTTTTGTATTGTATTTTTTTGTACTTGATTTATTTTGTACTGGATTTTTATAACTGGGTTGTTTTTGTACTATATTTTTTTTTTGTACTGAATTTTTTTAATTAGATTTTTTTTTGAACTGATTTTTTTTACTGGAATTTTTGACTGGATTGTTTTGTATTAAAGATCAACGGCACACAAGTGCTCCCTAGTTCCGTCTTTTTTTATGGTTCCCCAATGAACCTTTCCCTATATATGTATATATAGTATATGGTTAGGCTAAAAAGGATCAAAGGTGTAGAAAGTGTAAAAGTTAGGTCATACGAACTCCGATTGACTTTACTCCGGTGGCATTAGAACCATGTTGTCGAATCTCTCCTTTCTCTATATTATATTTAAGGTGTATAGAGCAATATCTAAATAATTATAACAAAAAATTCAAGGGTTTGATATATGAACCCCTCCTTTCTCTATCTCTTTATATATATATCTTATCTTATCTTATCTTACTATACTAATAAAGCAAGATTTTACATGTCACATAGCATTCATTGAAGTTATGTTTGCATATGTGGCAATTTCTATTATTAAAAAATCCATGTGTCATTTAAAAATCAATATTTTAATTAATTTTTTACTAAAAAAGACATAGACTAATTCTGTTTAAATCAATTCAATATGCATTTATTATCATTAATCTACTGAATATATCAATTCCTTAAATAGATTAATTCTGTTTTTTTTTTATTTCTGTTATATGTAGTTTTTTTATTAATATGAATTTACAAATATTAAAAGGAAAACTTATTATTGGTAACTGAAATTTAGTTCCTATAATAATTGGAAAAATCTAAATAGTTTGTAACATTTCTTTGAAATTTTCTCTAAAAATAATACATCTTTTTAATTTGTATAGTTATCAAAAGTTATAAATTTTGTATATCAATTGTTTAATTATCCTCTAATTTTATTTTTAAATGTTTTTAGACAATATGTAGTTTTGATTTTATTATTTTTATTTTATAATGTTATAATAATAGATTATTTTTATTTTGCTTAATAATCTTGATATTATTTGTGATTTTTATGTCTCAAAGCATTCATATATTCCAAAACAAACATGAAAGATAAAACTCCAAGGTTAGATCTATAAGATCACATGTTCAATCTTCCTATATATTTGGCATTCAAAGAATTTCGTTGCCTAACATTTCAAATTGTATCAATAAAATATTATATTTCATTTGATATGTTGATATAAATAATTATTAACTTCTTTTTGTTTATTTAGGACATCCATAAAACTCCGTTGGCTAATATTAAAATGGTATTAATCAAATTACCTTTTTGTAAGACTGATTATTTTTTAATAAGTCACTAAGTTATATGCTTAATCGTTATAACTTTTTTCAATGATTTATAATTCAAACATTGTGTCTAACAATGCTTTTGAGACCCGACAAGCCAGAAAATTGTATTTTGACAATATTAGATCTTAGTTAATACCAAATGCATCAATTGTTGTTTTGCTACTACTTATACTGTTTTTGTTATTTTCTTTTAAAATAATCTTTTATTTAGTCAACACAATTTATTTTTACATTTACAATACAAATTATGAATCATCTTATGTTTACATTTCTAATAATCGTTTAATTAGCGAGGAGTTGTCTTATGATATTATGAGCTTAGGAAATGAATGTCATACATTTTTATATCTTCATTAACAGAAGAACAACATTTTTTTATCATGGAAGCAGTGGTAGTGTCTTTTTTTGTATAAGGTTCATATACCCACCATCACTGTCTGCAGAGTCGACAAAACAATTTTGTGGAGACATTATCCATATACATAAGATCCAAGGGACACATTGTTATGAATGTTGCTTCAAGTGTGATCCCTTCTTTGTTATTTCCTGGTGGTGGTATATCACATTCTAATATTCATATTCCTATAATGCTTACTGAAGATTCTTTGTGCTACATAAAACCATCCAACGATACTGCTCATTTGCTAAAGGAGACAAAGTTGATTATATGGTATGAAGAACCAACGACTCATAAACATGTATTTTAAGCGATTAATATATCAATGAGAGATATCATGGTTTCATATCCTTCAAAACAAGAGATGTCATTTTGAAACATGATAATTGTTTCGGTGATGATTTTAGACAAATTCTTCCAGTGGTAAAGAATGAAGTTAGGAAAGAAATTGTACATGCTGATTTGAGATCTTCAAACATATAGAGTAATTGCAATGTTCTTACGTTAACACAAACAAACACAAGGTTAACAGTTTGCAAAATGGCTAGTGGATTTGGGTGAGGAAAATATTTGAGATATTAATGATGTCGACTCAATAACTGAAATTCTAAATTATTTTTAATTAATGACTTAGCTAATCTGTTGTCAGGTTTAATAGATTTTGTTTATCCATCGATTCTCCAAAATTTAAACCATTCAGAATTCTTTAGCAATAGATCAATTCTTGCATTTAAGAGTAGATTTGTTTAATGAATAAACAATCTTTTGCTCTCAGTATTCTTAGGGGATGAAAAATAATACTTTATCTTTAACATAGTTTGTCAAACAAACAGCTCAATGATGGGGTACAAGCATGTTTATACTCACTTGATGTACTAAATGATCTTAAATTTCAGAATTTTCAAATCATAAATTAATACTTAAGGTTGTCGTTCCAGTGATGCTACTTAGAAAGATTGATCAGCAAAACTGTTTGTGTCATGGTACCAGGCTCAAGATAATTTCACCTGGTAAGCGTGCAATTGAAGCATAAATCATATCATGGGTAATATTGGCTTACAAATATTCATACCAAGAACTAATTAGATATACCTTATGACAATAAGATTTCATTCAAATTTCATAGAAGACGGTTTCTTCTACCGGTTTGTTTTGCTATTTCAATTAATAAAGCCAAGGTCAATCTCTTTCAAGTATTGGTATATATATTATAAAGAACCTGTTTTCTCGCATTGACAGTTATATGTAACACTTTCTAGGGTTAAAATCATAGATGAAGTTAAATTATCAATATTAGATAAAGATGGTAGAAATACAAATAAAAATTTTAATTTGGTATATAAAGAAGTGTTTCAGATTTTTGAACTACTTTATTCTTTTGGATTAAATTTTTGATTGGTGTTTTAATAATATATGTATGACATTCTTTGAATGATTTATTTTTTTCGTAACTTTTATTATGAACTACCCGTGTTATACACGGGTTATAAGCTAGTATATATACATATCAATTTATATATAGGGTTAGGATTAAATAGGAAGGATCCTTATTGTAGGAAGGGTAAGAAGGATTTTAATTTTCTCATAACCGACTCAAGCGAACTCAGATTAAACTCATTCCAGCGGCATTAAAACCGTCTCGTCAAACTCTTTCATCTTAGCTTTTAATGTTTAGCTTCTAGGGTTTAGCTTTTAATATTTAGGCTTTTTTGGTGGGGGTAGGGGCTTAGGTATTTAGGGGCGGGAAAGGGTTCGATGAGACGGTTCCAACACCGCTAGAATGAACTCAATCGAGGTCCGTTTGATACACTTCATATCCCTTCTTAGAAATAAGAACCCTTCTTAGCATAGCCTCATTTTATATATATATATAGAAAGGACAGAATAAAAACTCATTTGAGTTGAAAAAATCCTATAAACTCATATGTAACATTATTATTATTATTTAAAAAAACAGAGTTGGTTTATATACATTCTCGTCACTTAAAAAAGAAATAATAAAAAAAGCCCTTTGTACTTTTTTTTTTAAAAAGTATGTAAGAAATAGCAAAAGTTCACATATATTTAATGTTTCAGCATATGTTACAATGTAACATTTGACAAATTTTGTAAAAAAATATTTTTTTGAAAAATTCACTCTGAGCTTTTTTGAATTTTTTTACCGAAAGTCATAAAATCTAATGTAGAATTTATGAAAAAAATAAAAAAAATTTCAAAAAATTGGATTTCTTGGGGTTTTCCAACTCAGGTGTGTTGTCTCCTCATCCATGCCCTATATATGTTTATGAAAAATACTATGTGACGATAAAAATAAGTGATGCCGTTACGTGAAAATTTCACATTTATCATCTATCATATTTAATAAAAGAGTAACAATCTGTCACGTGTCACCGTATTAAATTATATGACACGTGGCAGGTGATTATTTCACAATCTTTTAAATATTAATATTTGTTTAAATATTTAATAAATTCTATTTAATAAATGCAGAATTATGAAGCATTAAATTCAATTTATTTTCAAACTTTTAAAACCCCCAATTTTAGGGATTTTAATATCTTAATTCTACGAGATACACAATAAATGCAGTATACGAGTCAATAAACTATGAATTTTTTCAAACTTTCATTCTAAAAGCCCAGTAAAATGTACTTTATTTTTTTAATTTTTTTTTACTTTATTTGTATCTGTTTATTTTACCTATTATTGCGTAGTATGTTAGTATTAATACACCACTGTTGTGACAACACGCAAATTCAGGTCCGTATTCCGACTCGTTTAATTGCACTTTATACGTATTATCATCA
>WOUH02000012.1:5494360-5505731 GCA_009936405.2 Stevia rebaudiana
TATTGTAACACTAGTGGCACGTGCGATGAACAATCGTATCACGCTCCGACGATTCCGCCGTCGGTTGGGGTGTGACACCACCCCTTCATGGAATCCACTTTGGTTCGAGACATGTATTTTTCGCTTTGTTTTTGTGGTACGGTGGTACCTATAGTCCTATATCGAATACACTTTGTCAATACTGATAGTATTTGTCGCTTTGTTTTTGTGGGCACGTTTTCCAGTTCAACATATCAGAAAACTATACTTATAGGAAACATCATATCGAGCTCTTGTTCACTCTTTGAATACTCGGTCCCAAAGAAGGTAAACTTATTTAATTGACGAGGCTCAAACCAAAGACCCACTATGGCACTATGGATGCTTTAGTAAATTGACATATTCACGTGAACTTAGTCTTATGCAAATATTGTGGCGAATGTGAATATGAAGGTACATAATGATACCTCTTTCAACAAAAAAAAGGAAATGTTTTATGCCATTATACTTATCTCGTTTTGGTGCATATACGTTAACCAGTTTTGACTGATTTTTTTAGGATTTTGACTGATTTTTGGCCGCCTAGGTCTGCCTAAACACGCCTAGCACCTAGAGAGCCACCTATGTCAAAATCGAGGCGCTAGGCGGCCGCCTATGCTGATTTTTACAACACTGCTTTTTACTGTTAAATAAAAATGGTATATCCCGAATTAGCAATGTAATAAATCAGATAATTTATGTAAGGATTTATAGTTAGTAAACACGTGTTTCTTAATAAAGAAAAACAATGTTTGTAATTTCTTACTTCAGATTTACTAGAAAGTATTTTTATTTATGGGAAAGAAATAAAAGATGAGATGGATAAAACGTTGAACCCTTTTGACCGGTTCACTATGACCTTGGTTAGCTAGGCCTACAAATCTCCTATTGGTCCCTTTACTATTGAAAATGACCTTTTCCCTATTTTATTTTGTCTATTTGGCACCTACTAAAACCTTTGCTATATTGTGGTCCATCCACGTAACTTTGCACATGATTTTTTAAAGTTGAGATTATATAACGCATATTTGATAAAACTGAATATAACGTTCTTAGGCATCTAAGGTGTGAAACAATTAAAATTAAAACAAAACCCTTAATTCGAAATCTAGAACATTTTTATTTGCTCTAATTTTGGTCCATATAAACCAACTAGTCTTATCAAAAGTAAATACGAAGTTGTTGGACATCTAAATAAGATGTGAAACAATTAAAATTAAAACAAAACCCTTAACTTGAAACTATAACATTTTTATTGGCTCTATTTTAATCCAAATAAACGAACTAGTCTTGATTGCATTTGGTCCGAGACTCCGAGCTTTATTTGATTTTCTTATTAATTCTCTCGTTGGTCGCTTTAAAATTAATAAATAAAAAGATAATTAAATTTGGTTTAAAGATAAAAAAGAGCATTTCGTGAATCTCTATGGGTTTGTGTGTATGCTAAGAAAAAACACGACACAAGAGAGATTTGTTTGAATCGGAAGTGACAGAATTGACACCCTCCCGGAATTACAGGGCGTCTCCGGCATCCATCACTTTTTCTCTTTCTCTCTCCTCTGCTCACCTGCTTCTGCAACTTTTGCAGAGGTTTAAAGACCAAATTCAATCAAAACCCCATCAAAAGATGTGATTTTGATGTGCAATTATGCAACTCTAGAGAGAGAAAGCGTAACACAAAACAGGGTATATAGCAAAGCTCCTTTCTTTCTTCGTTTTTCACTTTCATAATCCTGCAAACTTGGATTTTGTTTGTGGAATTTTGAGATGATGTGTGGTTTGATCGATTTGAACACCGTTAGCGACGATTCCGACGACGTTTCAACGACATCGTCTAGTTCTGCTTCTCCTCCGGCGGAATTGTCGCCGCCTGTGGGTTCCGGTTCTACTCCGGTGGTGTGTTGTTTGGAGTTATGGCACGCTTGTACAGGACCTTCGATATGTTTACCGGAAAAAGGAAACGACGTCGTGTACTGCCCTCAAGGCCACCTTGAACAACTACAATCTGGCGATGACCGTCGCAACTCCGGCGACTTTGTTCTGCGCCCTCATGTGTTCTGCCGTGTTCTTGACGTCAAGCTTCATGTAAGTTTAATCATTGTTTACTGTAATTCATGATCTTAGGTTTCATTTAATCAAGTGATTTGTCTCTTAAAACCTGATTAAATCAGGCTGAGGCTGGGAGTGATGACGTGTATGCTCAGGTGTCATTGATTGAAGATCCTCTGGTTCGTTTTCGTTTTGATTTTCATAATTGTACATTATCAAATCCAGTTGAATCTTGATTAACGATGGCCCAATTGTTCGAGTAACTTGGTATTTCTATTGTTGAATTTTGTTTTGTTACATGAAACAGCTACAGAAGAAATGGAGTGAAGGTGAATTTGCAGAAGATGAGAATGTGGTGGTGGAGAAGACAACTCGACATATGTTCTGCAAGACACTAACCGCCTCTGATACGAGCACACATGGCGGATTCTCGGTCCCTCGAAGGGCTGCTGAGGACTGTTTTCCGCCACTGGTAAACCCTAACCGACGGTTCGAACCGCTTGGACCTGCAACCGGACACTGGCCTTAACCGGTTTGATTTGCATGGGTTGAACCCGCAATGGTTAGATGAACTCGGTTAAGTGCTTGGAGCCTAGGACCTGTTTTGACTTTTGGGTATTTTATTGAGAATTTTCTATTAAGATTACAAAATTTGAACTTTGGGATCTTCTATTTTTTAAAAATGGTAGCTAAATTAAAAATCCGTTTATCTTAAAAACTTGATTTTTTTGTTTTGTTTTTGTTTTATGAGGGACATAATGACATATCACTTTTCATTCGTATAATTATAAACAACATAAAAATAAAGTATTTAAATTTTAGGCAAAATCACTAAAATAGCCAGCTTGACAAAAAAATTCACCAAAATGACCATCGTCTTCAAGGGTGGTTGATGGCTGGAATCAGACAAATTTTTTGCGAAGAGAACTAGCCGACTGTAGAGGTGCCGGATTCTGGCCATCAGGCAAACATTATGCTGGATTCCACCCACCAGGCAAGAATTTAGCTTGATTCCATCCATCAGTCAAGCATTTTGTCAGATTACAGCCTTCAGGCAAACATTCTGCCAGATTCCATCATCAGGCAGCCTTGTAGTTGGCTGGTTCACTTGGCAAAAATTTTGCGTGATTTCAGCCATCAGGCACTCTTGAAGCCTAACAGTCATTTTGATGAAGTTGATTATTTTGGTGATTTTTCCTAAATTTTATGTAACAAATAATTATTTTTGAACAATAGCATGTTCGGTTCAATCACCGGTTTTCAAAATACTAGTAACACGTGTGTGCTTGCAAATTATATACGGCAGGATTATAAACAACTGAGACCTTCACAAGAGCTTGTAGCTAAAGATCTACACGGGATTGAATGGAAATTCCGACATATCTATAGAGGTATAGACAGAAAAAACTCAACGATTATTTGGTTTTGGGTCATAAAGGTTGCTTTGTTTCATTAAGGGTATTTTAGTCTTTTTGTACCCGCATTTGTGCAGGACAACCTCGTAGACATTTGCTTACAACTGGTTGGAGCGCATTTGTTAACAAGAAGAAGCTTGTGTGCGGAGACGCAGTTCTTTTTCTAAGGTACACAAAACGGGTGATAAAGAGACAACAAGCTCGTGTTTGAAATATAACTCACAAGCCGAGCTTGAGTTATAAAGAAAAAGCGCGCTTGCGACAAGTTGAACTTGAGCTGTCTCAAATTAAACGAACTAATCTCAAGTTTAAACACATGTGAGGGTAATTGGTCATTTTAAATTGTGTTCTTGTACATTTTGTCTTTTTAGAGGCGATGATGGAGTACTACGTTTAGGGATCCGAAGAGCTACACAAGTGAAAGTGGCTTCTAGTTTCCCGCCATTTTTTAGTCAATTGCCTGACTTTGACTTTTCTGCCGTGGTCAATTCCATATCTCAGGGAAGCTTATTCAGCGTTTGTTACAATCCGAGGTAACCGATTAAGTAGCCTTGTTTATTTAAGTACATTTATTAAAGTCTCAAATTTGTTTATTAGTTTTTAAAACATTTGGATTTGCTATACAGAAAGGAATACTAGCGCAGGTTGTTGCCCGTTTACCTTTTGTGTCGGTGTAATTAATTATTTTACTTTAATCCGAGTTTATTTGACAAAAAAAATTATTAGTTTTTATTACCTTACTTGATCATGTTTTGATATTGTTTTTTTTTTACTTTTAAAATCTTGGATATTGTAAAGTTATGTGATGATAAAGATATTTAGACAATAAATTGAACATTAGACACAAACAAATTCATTTTCATAAAGAACTAGTTTCTGTATGTGTATGTTCGTTTGTTCGGTTAGAGTTAAACGAACTAACACAAACAAGCCTCCGTATGTTGTTATTTCAGATCATCTATAACTAAGCTCTTGATTTCTAGCAAAATGACAATTTTAATTAAGCTTTTAACTTCAACCATGAATTTCAGGAGTGGTTCATCAGAGTTCATAATTCCTTATAATCGATTTATAAGCAGCATTTCTAATTCATTCTCACCTGGAATGAGATTCAAAATGCGGGTTGAAACCGATGATGCAGAAGACAGAAGGTTAATTCAACAATTACTATGATTTCTAATTATTAAACCATTAAATCTTGTACAATTAATTAACTACTCGGTTTCTATCTAACAGATCTAGAGGAATTATAATCGGGTTCAACGATCATGATCCTGAAAACTGGCCCGGATCAAAATGGAGGTGCCTCATGGTATTAAATTCTTAAAAAGTATTTTTTTTCACAATTTTAAGGGACAAAAACACCATTTTTATTTAATTGCCTTTCATTGTACCGATGATGATTATATACTGAGTACGATGATGATGATATTTTTTCAGGTACAATGGGATTGTGAGGAATTAACAAAGCAAAATAGAGTTTCTCCATGGGAAATTGAGCAATTTGGTTCGGTTTCAGATATCGGAAGCTTCATGTTGCCTTTTATGAAGAGGACAAAAACTAGTTTTCCATCGGTTAAACCGGATTTTTCGGTTCTAAAAGGCGTGTTTTCTAGTTTTTACACTTTTTTATGTTATATAATGTCTTTAAAGATGCTGGCTTTTATGTTTTTTGTTACAGATCGATCAAGTGGAGTATTATCAAACTTCGGGGAATCAATGCGATTCCACAAGGTTTTGCAAGGTCAAGAAATTAACGGTGTTAATCGCGCTTTTGAAACATCTCCATTGGGGAATGATTATAGAAACCAAACAAGTGTAGGCTTTGGTGAATCTTTAAGATTCAATCAGCTCTTGCAAGGTCAAGAAATAATGTCAAATTCTCAAAATTTACGCACTCACCAGTCATCATCATCATCATCATCATCATCATCTTCGCCTTTATCTGTTTTAGGATACCATCAAACAACCAGTCAAGCTCCAATCGCGTATCCCACACGTTATACTGATCATATGAAGCTGTTAAGTGGTCAAAACCATCAAGATTTCTTTTGTCCATTGAAAAGTCAACATGAAGAACCAGTTTTGACTTCTAACAACAGTTGCAGGCTATTTGGTTTTTCATTGACCGAGGGAAATAATGGTACAAACGCTTCGTGGTGTACAAATGGTGACGATCGCATCCATCGAGGACCCATTGTGAACTCAAAAGTAGGTGGAAGTTGTACTAATGTAAGTTATATCTATTGATTATTATTATTAAAATCGTGTGTTTGTATATGGTTTATTTGATTGGAACATTTTTGATTTGATAGAAGAAGGTTCATCAATGGTGTCGATCCAGTGATGGTTTTTTACAAGGATTATGAAGATGGTTTGACTGTTATCGGGATCTATAAGCAAACTTAACTTTTGGTAAGAAAATGATTTTTGAATTTAATTTGGATACTTAGGCCTTAGTTGCAAGTATTTTGTTTATTTATCAAAGTCAAATCTAGCATTTTCTTTATTCATACTTAGCATAGAGATAATAGCTTTTCATCTACTCTGATACTCTTTATATATTTTTTTCTAGCTTATTAAGTTATGATTAAAATAGTAATAATTCTTGCCAATTTTGAAATTGAAGAACAACTCAATTGACCCACAAAAGTAAAACGTGGACCCTTTGGTATCATTGTACAATCCTGCAATACATCCAAGAATAGTATTTGAGTTATGATAATCAGATTGTGATCTTGTGTGTTTTGCAGGGTTTATCAGAGATGTGTTTGTAGCAGAAGTTGGTAGGACTTCTGTGAAGTTTGGACTTTAGTAGTTGTAGTTGTGTTAGTTTAGTTAATTACAAAGCTCACACTAAAACACGATTTAGTGATATTTATTTAATTTGCTTTCGATGTCCAAACAATGCGTTCGAAAGTAGGAATTCAACTCGAATCGAGCTTTCAAGCTCTCTTGTTAAACTGTTATCATATAAGTTCGCAAAACTAAAATGAGTCCATTGGTTAAACTATATGGTGAGCGAGCAATCAAGCTCTAACTAAGCCAAGCCTGGCTAGTTGCAAAGACGAAGGTTCTAACGTCACTGAAATGGGTTCAATCATAGGTTGTTTGAGGTACTTATGAGTTTTTAAAATACTATTTACACTTCTTAGAACAAATCCTTTCTTATTTGAACATTTTCGAACACTTTAGTTTCATACAAAATATGAACATCATGATACTTATAACTACCTAAGTATTACAAACATCATTCATTGCCATTGGAGAATCCATAAAAACCATTTTTAGACATTTTAAGAAGAAAGAGGCTAATGTGAAAAAGAGAGAAATGATTAATGTAGTTGTGTAAAAACACCCAAAAACATGTTATATGAGATGTGAGTTGAAGAAAGAGAGAGGAGGGGGGGGGGGGGGGGTTTTGAAGCCCCTTTTCGGGATGATTTTGATTTTGCGCCCTTAAATTGTGGAAAGGGTGGACATATATTTCTATGAAATTTTTAAAAAAATCATGCTATCATTTTTTAACTGAAAAACAGTTTTCACTCTTATAATCAGTTTAATCTTGTTTTCGGAAGAATTTAAACTCACACTACTTTCGTGAATTTCATCACTAATATACCAGGTAGAGACTGGCAAAAAGATTGATCTGAAAACAAAATTGACAACCAACCCAATTCCAATATCCAAACCAGTTCCAACCCGAACCAAACTACTGGTTTGGGATCACTTCGTAACACAATATGTTCAATTCAAGATAACTCAAAACCAACCGATTCCAAATCTGATCAAGTCTAACCTGATTGCTCCTTCCTAAAACCCTTTTCAACCTGAACCTCTTTTATATAAAGAAATTAATTTTGAATTTTTTACCTTAACAGATTTAAAAAATAAAACCAATTTACATAAAAAACTTATTTATATACTTTTATCACCAAGCTTTATGACCAGTGCTCCTTCTTAATGATGCGTTCTTAAGAATTAAGATTTATTGAACATATAATATCACGTATTATTTACCTTTATATGTTAAAAACCAAAGATATGTAATTCCAGATATGCTTATAGTTTTTTTTTAACAGCATAGGATCTCATGTGCTAGCCACCGGTAGCCGGACGATGTAGTCAAGGTAGATTCCTCGACCTCCGTGAGACCGTACCCCTCATATAAGCGAGCACTGGATGGAATCTAAAAACCCTCTCTCCTCCTCAGGTTTGAACCAGTGACCTCTATCCGAGGTGCACTTTCTTCCCATAATTGGAAATTGCCCACAGCATGCTCTAAGCAAGATTTTAACCTAAGACCTCCCAAAGAGAAAGTCCAAGTTCACACCTCATTATAACCAATTGAGCTAGAAATCATTGATAGATATGCTTATATTTAACAATAATGGCAAAAGCAACGCTACTTAGCGTGGTTTAACCCCTAGTTATATTCAAATTCTTTTTAACAAGACGTATTATAATTATATTAGAATTCTAGTTCCAATAAGACTCCATAAATTAAGAACCGTAAAGAAAGCGAAAGGCCAAGAAGGCCGTCATCCATTGGATGCTACAATCACAAATCGTCGTCACGCGGTCCCAAACAGCTCCGGTGACGTTCGTCTCTACGTCATTCCGTTGACGTTCAAGTCGTCTCTTCTTTCTCTCTCTAAAACCACCATATAAACCATCACCAACTCCACCACAATCTCCCCCTCTCTCCTCTTTCTCTCTCGAAAACCAAATAAGATCAAACCATGCAAACACAACCATCGTACCAAACCTCATTGCCCAATGTCGCCACCATCACCACAGGTACAGATTCAACACCCGTGGATGAACTGGTGGCGAAAAACGCAGTGATGGTTTTCGGGCAACGCGGATGTTGCATGTGTCATGTTGTGAAGCTTTTATTATTAGGGTTAGGGGTGAACCCGACGGTATTGGCGGTTGATGAAGATGATGTTGTTGAGGTGATCCAGCGGTTATCAAAGATCTCCGGCGAGTTGGTTGAGTTTCCGGTGGTGTTTGTAGGTGGAAAGTTGTTTGGTGGACTAGAAAGATTAATAGCGACTCATATTACCGGTGAGTTAGTTGAGATATTGAAGGAAGCCAGAGCTCTTTGGCTTTGACTTACTGACCTTTGTAGATTTGATTTATTGTTTAAGTTATAATAAATATTATTTGGTAATTGTACGAAGTTTCTAATGTAAAACGGGCCTTGAATTTGTGTATTATTTGTGTGGATTGGATCTTTCAAAAAACTAAATTTTTAGAAATTGGGAAATGATAAGTTGTTTAATGTAAAAAGGAAGTACTGTTTTTTTTTTTTTTTTTTTTTTTGAAAACTGCTTGTGAAATATTTTGTTGAAAACTACTTGTGAAATATTATAAATAAACATTAGGGTAGCGTTTGGTATTAATAAATAGAGGCTGGAATAAAATGAGACATTACGTTGCAATGAAATAAAACATGATTGGTTACACTCAGAATAGAATATATACCATTACATAAGGAATGTGAAGCGTTCTCTTTTAATGATTTTCATTTTTTTGGGGGATGGGTGTTTTTTTTAAGATCTGATCAATGATCCAACCATGACTCGACCCAGTACCCGACCTATGATCAAACCATGACCCGACCCATGACTCAAATCATAACCCGACTCATGACCTAGACCATGACCCGACCTATGACTCAAATCAAAATCTGACCCATTACCCAACCCATGATCCAAACTACTACCCGACCCATGACTCAAAACATAACTCAACCCATGACCCAACCCATGACACACGACCCAAACCATGACCCGAACCACAACTTAAAACACGAACCGACCCATGAGTTGAACCACGACCCGATACATTATCCGAACAATGACCAGAACCATAAGTAGACCCAAATTGTATTTCATTCATTCATCCTTTTCTTTATATCCAACAACATAAGGTAATGATTTATTTCGTTAACACTTGTAACCAAACATGATAATGGAATGGTAATGATTCATTTCATTCTCTTGATCATTCCATTATCTCGTCATATTTATTCCCTCGTCCATTCCATTACCTTATACCAAACAGACCCTAAAGGTGACTGTTATAAATTAGGGCTTCAAAACATAAATATAAACAAACAATCAAACCTGTAACTTTAATTGAATTGGATCTTCATGAATACAATTGTCTTGATTAATTTCTCAATCATGAATCACTTACAGATAAACCTATTTGCGAAGTACATGCAATGGTTTATTAGGTAAGACATAAATTTCTATAGTTGGAATTCGATTTGATTGAATATGTGATATGTTCCTTGATGGCTCCTCTGTGTAACCGAGAATACGCATATGCGTATTTGTATATTATCTTTTGATCGAGATCAGAAGATTATAAATCTTCTATTTTACAAAATAAACTTACAATTTTATTTAATTAGATAATTAATCCAAGTTAATTAAATTAATTATATCAAGCTCAAAGCTTAGTCATAATACCAAAATAACATTTAGAATTTGTCTGAGCCCGTACTCTCGTGCCACTTAACTCGTGTAATTTATAATGTTATTTCTTCGATCGAAAAGTTAATTTAATAACACTAAAATAACTAACAGTTATAAAATCCAAATTATCTATTATGATTACTTAGTGTAACTTATGACGTCTAGATTGTGGTAACCCTTCACATGTAATTAAAGATAAGAGTATGGTAATCAACAAATAAAGTAATATTAAAAGTGAATTATATTCTTTTTACAATTTTGTAATAACACTCTTATGATCTTATCTACCTATACTAATAAACCGCTAACTCCAAGTACACTTGTCATCTCTAAAATTAGTTTTATAACCAAAAAAAGACACGTGGCATTACTACATTAACTCAAAATAAAAAAAAAACCATTACATTTATCGAATACCCATTAACCCATTTACACAAACCCATACCCGGTTTTTCTAATGAAACGCGGGTTCCTTTTTTTGATCTTTCATTTCCGAATTTTTTGATCATTCACTTTTGCGGTAAACCCTAATCACACCATCCTTCTCTGCTATGAATCTGTTTGATTTCTTTGTTCCAAATCTCTATCGAATAAAAGATCTAATATGGATTGAAGATGGATGGCCTTTACGTTGCGACGTTCGTTTTGTTTGCGAATTGTGCGAACATTATGTTTCTGTAAGTTTATCTTTAACCCTAATTTATTTTTAAAATTGAATCTAATATATTCAAATAAGAACATCGTTATACTTGCATATATGAATCAAACATGTATTGTTAATGATTTGTTTTGTTTAGCTTGAAATGATTAGTAATTTCATGTTAAAAGTTAAATAAATTAGAATTAGGGCTTTGAATCTGCGATTAATGTTGAATCGTTTCATACTCAAGTTTATTACAAAATTGTCGAATAGGTTTACTAAATCTGATAATTTTGTTTGTTTTGTTTGTTGATCTAATAAAAAACCCAATCGCGACTTGAGATGGATCAAAAGTCAGACCTAAGGACAAGTTAGTTTCTTTTTTACTTTATTATTGTATTGGAACATCGATTCTTCTTATTGTATGACTCTAACATCTTATATTAATAATCTGTATTGTTATATCAATCGATCTTTAAAGAATTATTACTCATAGAACGGGTTGGATCAGCTTCTAGCAGATGCACCATCACCTTTCATTATGCAGCATGCTGTAAAAATATCTGGTATTAGAAAACGAGGGTCGTCTCTGAATTCTGTATTAAAGTCCATACAACAACGTGTGGACAATATAGACAGATTGGTTACTGTTAAGTCACATTATGATGGTTGTGCATCCTCACGAAGATTATATTCCTCTTGGTAGTCCTCTCGGCAGTTAGTTCTCGATGGATGGAGATGGTCTCGATGATAATGGT
>WOUH02000012.1:5510480-5523781 GCA_009936405.2 Stevia rebaudiana
TTAAAACCAGGTAACTCCTTGCAATGAACTGCATTCTCGCCAAAAGGATCCAAACAACTTTTGTGGCAAATCGGACATGGCTCATCAACTGGAAATAGAGGGATCATTAGCCAATACTTAAGAATTGACCGGTACTCCAATGCCGACATATATTGCCCCAAACCTTCGATAGGGATAACTGTTAAGAAATCCTGAGCGCGAGGAGCCTGGAGACATTCCAACACCGCTTTTTGAGGAGGAGATAGATCAAACTTAATTCTCAAACTCTGGGCGATTCTACTAGCATATTTTTTAGTACTGTAACTCTGTAATATATTGACCGAATGTAACGTGTTGGTATCATAAATAGTCGACTAAAAACATCGATACCGTTATATAAGTGTTTTCTATCCACGTTAGGATCCCTAAAACTGAGTCACCGTAACTTCGTACATTTCTTTTATGTAGGTAGCCATGTTAACGTCACCGACCCAACAAATAAAATTCGTAGAACACGCCACATCGCTCAACTTAGTTCCGTTTAAACAGTTTTTGTGTCCAACTGCCGTGACGTGCAAACCAAATTTCTAGTTTATAACTTTATATTATATGACCAAATTTATAGTTTTTAACTACATATATTAATATTATCTGTAAGTGGGCCTAGTAGCCCAATTCCTGCAGTCCAAATTAACAAGAAACAAATGGAAAAACACTTTTTTCGAATCCCATGTATTTCCCAACAAGATTCCAAGCAATCTAACAAAAGATTACACAAAGTTGTACCCAAAACCCAGGAACCAGTAAAACAAAAAAAACACGCGTATTCATTTTGATTTTACTAAACCCTAAAAATAGAAATTTTTCAAAAATTAAAACAAAATCAAGTCAAAATCCCCAAAATTCAACTGCTTTTTTTCATATCTCAGATAAAAAAACCATTGAACTTGTCTTGATTGATACCCATCATCATCATCCATCGTATTTACGAATCCAAGAAACACACAAACGTGTTTGTGTTTAAATACAATTGAATTTCCAATTTGTACGATAAAATTGAAAAGAATCCACAAAATTAAATCTTTAAAGCACAAAACAAACAATATGAAAAGATTAATCAAGAGATCAGACCAACTATTCTTGTTGTTCTTTCCTTGTTCCTTTGGGATTGTAATAATATCACATCATCGTTTTTATTATTGGTTATATTTTCCTCTCTCTCACAAGAAATCTTTCGTTCTCTCTCTACATATTTGCCTTTATTATCGTCCCCATCTTCCGATTGTGCGAAATTATCTTGTGTGTGTTCTTCGTTTTGACGATTGATATCGAAAGATTGAAATCTGGATGTCGGATTTCATCTGGGAACCCTAGTTTTTTGGGTGTTTTCCGTGTGATTTCTAGGGTTTCGTTCGTGGTTTCGATTTGCAACCCTTTGATGGAGACTGGTTCCGAAGGAGAAAGCAATCGGAACATCAATGATCCGAATAATGGTCAACCAGATGGATCTAAGAAACCTAAACGACAGATGAAGACTCCTTATCAACTAAAAATACTTGAAAGTACCTATGCTTGTATGTCTTCATCTTTCTAACAATTTCTTAGCTTTTTTTACTTATGTTCTATAATTTCTGTGCTTCTGTGTAAATTATTGGTTTTGACGTGTTTAAGATGTTTCAAATCTGTTGTTGGTTATGGTAGGAATCTGTAAATTGTCATAATTTAATTGAATTATAACATTAAGCTAATGATTGTACAGATTTGGATTTGTTTGAGCTATTTGCTTAATTTTAGATTGAATTTGTTTGCAGCTGATATGTATCCATCTGAGGCTGTAAGAGCACAACTGTCGGAGTCTTTAGGGTTAACCGACAGACAATTGCAAATGTGGTTTTGTCACCGGCGGTTAAAAGATAAAAAAGAAGGAGCTGTGAAAGGATCAGTTGGGGAACACAAAGACTCATTAAAATCTTCTAAACAAGAATTGATTGTGGCTAACCGTGTTGGTAGCGGTGTTGGTGGTAGCGGTGTTGGTGGTAGCGGTGGTGGTGGTGGTGGTGGTGGTGGGAGTGATCATGGTTCACGGTCCAGGTCGCGTCATGAGTCATGGTCAAGGTCTCAGTCTAGATCAGGATCGGGTTCAGATTCGGATTCTAGTCAGTTCAATGAACCGGTGGTTCATAGTAGGGCGTATGAGTTGAGCCAACATAA
This sequence comes from Stevia rebaudiana, assembly GCA_009936405.2. Classification (NCBI taxonomy): domain Eukaryota; kingdom Viridiplantae; phylum Streptophyta; class Magnoliopsida; order Asterales; family Asteraceae; genus Stevia; species Stevia rebaudiana. The sequence goes on from WOUH02000012.1 coordinate 5,512,671, forward strand.
GATGATGTTAAGAAGGATAATTGATTGTGTTGAGGTTCAATTGGGTGAACCGTTAAGAGAAGATGGACCGGTTCTTGGAACTGAGTTTGATGAACTGCCACCTGGTGCATTTGGGACACCCATAGGTACTTACTACTTTTAATTGTTGTTTATAAAGAATAATAATGTCAATAAGAAGTTAAGTTGAAAAGAATGCTATGTTATGTTATGCAAATTGTGAGTGATGAAATGTTTTCTCATGTATTTTTTCTTATTTAATGGAATGAAAACAATCTTTTCGGATGTTGTTGTTTAATATGCTAGATTTTAAATACATTATTGCTTAAATGCCCGATGCTTAAAGATTAGAAAAAAGTTGAAACCGATTGATAGACGATGTAATCATATGACCCTCGAGTATATATTATAGTCTGAGTTTCTTTTGTTTTATCTATGTTGAGCAATTCTTGAAATATATATATACACACACACACTCGCACATAATACATAATTACTTATAAATAGTATGTCTTTTACAAAATTTTCTATTGAGGACGATGGCATCTCTCTTCTTATGCCATATTTTAATTGACTTTTCGGATCTTTGGATGATTTTTTCTTTTTTAGATTTTTTTGTTTATTAGTTATTTACAATCCTAATAATGCTTTTATCTTTTTGTTGGTTGTTGCTTGTTTAGCAGTGGTGAAGAAGCCTCACGGTCAAACTACTAGGCGTTCTTATGAAGGAAATTTATTCGAACAACCACAAATCGAAGTTGGTTCTCTACTTTTACATTAAACTTTTTATTTATTTATTTTTTATCAATTCTTTTATCTTTTCATCAAACTCATCACTTTCAACTTATTGTCAAAAGAATTTGTATACTAACTTGATAAATTATATAACCCAGTAAAAGTTAACCTTGTGTTGACAATATTCTTAACAACAACCTTTTTTCAATATAATTATTTTTTTGGTTTATTTTTAGGTTGAGGCGACTGGTCTTCAAGAGGTTGCTGTTTCTAATATGAAACATGAACCATACGGTGCGGTTTCTCGGTTATACAATTCATCCATTGGTTACCCAAATGACCAAAGATTGGTTCTTCAAAATGGTCAACTCCCGCCACATTATGGTGTGTCGGGAAATCTAAAGGGCGTTAGTGTATCAATGCAAAAAGGCGACATTGGACCTTTATCTTCACCTATAAATGATAATGACTCCATTCAACCGAATGAAGAAGTTATGCAAATATGGAGAAAACGCAAGGTATACTTACAGAATTGTGATATTGATATTCAAACATTTGTAATTTATAGATTGTAACATCGCGTATAATTTATGGTTACGCGTGTAGAGTGAAGACGGTGGAAGGGACGGTCAGTCTGCAAAGAGAATGATGAAAGAGCTTGAAAGAAAAGATATCATGAGGAAAAAGGTATTACATTTTTAGAGTTTTTTTTTTTTTTTCTAAATTTGCATGACTTATTATTATTATTAAAATTAAATTTATGTTAATGTGTGTTTTCCTATATTAGAAAGAAGAACAAATGAAAAAAGAAATGGAGAAACAAGACCGCGAGAGACGAAAGGAAGAAGAAAGAATGATGCGGGAAAGACAACGACAAGAGGAAAGATTTCAACGTGAAGAAAGGCGTGAAATGGAACGCAGAGAAAAGTTTTTGCAAAAGGAATCTTTAAAGGTAGTTATTTACAACTCTACCCCTTTAGTCAATGTTTGACTTTTTTTAACATATGCTTGACTTTTGTTAAGGCGGAGAGAAGAAGGCAAAAGGAAGAGATTAGAAGAGAAAAAGAAGCAATAAAAATTAGGATTGCAATTGAGAAAGCAGCTGCACGAAAAATTGCTAAAGAATCTATGGAATTAATCGAGGATGAACGTTTAGAATTGTTGGAATTAGCTGCATCTCATAAAGGGTTGACTTCAATAGTTTCAATTGACTATGATACCTTGCAAAATCTTGATTTGTTTCGAGGTAGATAAACAATTTTTAATTTCCATCAATATATTAACAACATTGACTTTATAACAAGATTTATTTATTTATTTATATGAGTTCTTTTATTCTCAGATAATTTATGTATGTTCCCACCAAAGTCTGTGCAAGTAAGACTTAAAAATCCATTTTCGGTTCATCCTTGGATCGACTCAGAAGAAAATGTTGGAAATCTTCTAATGGTAATTTTTTAATCTTCTTTTTATTCTGTCACAATGTATTTTTTTGGGTCATTTTTTTGTCATATTTTATTGTAAAAATATTAACATGACATTATCAGGTTTGGAGATTTTGTATGACGTTTGCTGACATTCTCGGGCTTTGGCCATTTACACTTGATGAGTTTGTTCAAGCTCTTCATGATTATGTGAGTTTCACACGCAAATCTTTGATTTTATTCTTTTCATTTTCAAAAACTTTTTTTTATTTTTTTATATATATTTTTTTAAATATCAGGATTCAAGATTATTGGGAGAGGTTCACATTGCTCTTTTGAAGCTAATAATAAGAGATATTGAAGATGTTGCAAGGACACCTTCAGGTGGGCCCGGGACTAATCAATACACGGTTGCTAATCCTGAAGGTGGTCATCCTCAGATTGTCGAAGGGGTAATATTTTTAGATCGGTTAGATTTTTATCTTATTATTATTTTTAAATGGTTGAATAATTTATTAATTGATTGTTTTCTTTAATTAGGCATATATGTGGGGTTTTGACATACGCAATTGGCTTAAACATTTAAATCCATTAACATGGCCTGAAGTACTTAGACAATTTGCTTTATCTGCTGGTTTTGGACCCCAGTTGAAAAAAGATAAAGTCAACCGTCCGTGTTTGCCTGAAAACGATGAGGTACATATCGTATTCTTTACTTTTTAAATAAATCTTTGTTTATTTAAGAAAAATAAAAAATAAAAAAAATTGTTGTTTGTGGTCTGTGTATTTGGGGGTGATTAGAGGTGGCAAGTTTCGACCTAATTTTTTTAAAAAAGATCGGTTTTGGTTCTCACATCCCTAGTGGGTCAAAAGAGAATTGAAATGTGTAAATGAGATTATTGTAGTTTTTAAATATATATCTAGTGGGTGTTTGGTTCTTTGAATTAATTATCTGATCATTGTGATTACAAGTTACAGTAATTACTTTTTAGTATTTGGTTAGTTTTTGTGGGTCCAATGATTAGCCTTGATAAGTTGATTATCACGTTCATATACTAGCTGCAATATAACTCATTATCTGACAATTAAAATTAAAGTTACTTATTTACCAGTTAGAGACTTTATTCTAGTCTCACAAAACTTTCATATTTTTCCAGAAAGTCGTCCTTTGTTTATTTTCCATGTTGCTTTATTAAATAATTAAAACTTGTGCAACAACGATCGCATCATTGCGACTTCAAACAACATAAGTGCACTCAAATGCTATTTTCTTCACACCATCTTATTACAGCTAGTTAGTTATCCAATCATCGTTATTCAATAATCTGTAATCAAATCACTTTTCAAATATTAGTTATTTATAACTTTAATAAAAGGCAAAAGTGTCAGTGGGTCAAGTGCAAATCCGTATTGTAATCAATATCACTTTTCAAATTGCAAATCTAATCAATATCACTTTTCACAATGCAAATCCAAACACCCATGATACATATTAGAGTTATATATAAATTTAAAAAGGATAAAAAGTGTCAGTGAGTCAAGTGTATCCGTCTCAATAGTGTGTTATACCTGTGCATTTATCTGGTGTGTGCTTGTGCAGGGTAAAGGTTGTGAGGATGCAATTGCTATGATAAGAAACGGTTCAGCTGCTGAAAATGCAGCAATATTAATGCAAGAAAAAGGAACCCGTCTTCAAAAAAAATCTAGACATCGTATGACTCCCGGAACACTCAAATTTGTCGCGTATCATGTTCTTTGTCTCGAGGGTAGCAAGGGTCTAAATGTTCTAGAACTTGCCGAAAAGATTCAGGTTTTTATATAAAGATTCCATTTTTATGTATCTTTTGTTTTAAAGATTATATTTTGAGCAATCTTTTTTAATAAAGATTGTATTTTGACGAATCTTTTTTCAATTTTTAAGAAAACGGGGCTTCGTGATCTTTCAACAAGCAAGACACCGGATGCATCGATTTCTGTTGCATTATCGAGGGACCCGATTTTATTTGAAAGAATTGCTCCTTCTACTTATTGTGTTCGACCCGCTTATAGGAAAGATCCTGCTACTGCTGATGAAGTAATTGCATTGGCTAAAGAGAAGATTAGAACTTACAATAATGGGATTTTATCTGGGGTTAATGTTGATGATGTTGAGAAAGATGAAGATTATGAATCTGAGGTTGCTGAGGGTCAAGAAATTGAGGATTTTGGGGCTTCATCTACCATTAAAGATGCTGACTTTTACGATGATGAGGTTAAAACGTCTGTTTGTGAAGAAGTTGATGTCGATATGAAAACCGAAATTGAAAACGCTGGTGAGTTTGTAATAATATAGTTCTTTCGCCATAAAATGTTTTATCGTCTGGTTTCTAAGAAACTTAACGACATTTTTTTGGTCAACCGCACTAGCCCTGATTACAAAGTAGACTCCTTTTCTGATTTTTTTATAATTTTGATCAAAAGCGTCAATTTGAACCGTTTACTCATGAATGGGCCTATTCGGTTTATGATTGTTTTAATGGGTCATTGGGTAAAAAACAATAATTAGCTTAAAAAGAAATGGATGGTTGGATACTTGGATGGGTTGAAAACGTGAAATTTGAAAATTGTACAACTCTTACTTTTAGTGCATAAAACTTTTAAAATCATTTTATTTAAAGCATTAAACACTTATTAATTACATATTGTATCTGACAACTAACTATTTGTGCAAACTTATTTAATTGGACAAAGTCTTTTTGGTCACCATTAACCGACCCAACCTGTTTCAACATGTACAAACTTATCATGTTCTTTGACCCGTTACCCGATTTACCCATTTGGACCCTATAATTGTGATCCTTATGCGTGATTATTCCCATTTGTTGTTCTTTATTTAAAATTACTTTTAATTTTTTTAAGGCATTGAGGCGAGTAGTGTTAATCAAGAAAGTACCGAAATTGATGAACGAAAGCTAGGAGAACCGTGGGTTCACGGGCTTACCGAAGGCGAATATTCAGATCTTTGTGTTGAAGATCGTCTTAATGCTCTTGTTGCTTTAATTGGCATTGCTAATGAAGGAAATATTATTCGTGCCGTTCTTGAGGTAAATTATTTATATTAAAACATTTCAAAGTTTCCTTCAACAATTTTTTAAAATTATTTATTCAACAATTTTATATTTCTTTAAATCGTTTTACAGGATCGGTTAGATGCTGCAACATCTTCTAGAAAGCAAATGTGGACCGAAGCACAATCCGATAAAAAACGGTTCAAAGAAGAGTTTACAACAAAATTTCAAGATTCTTCTTTAATGGCGATCACAGATGGTAGTCAAAGCCCTTTGATTCCAGTAACTGATAATAAAATTGACCCGCGTCTGCAAACGGGTCAAGATGGTTCTGCGAGCCAAACAAATGGTCAAATTAATAACAATGGAAGTAATACAGCTGAAAGATCGCGATTACAGTTGAAAGCTTTCATTGGTCACAAAGCAGAAGAAATGTATGTTTATAGATCTTTACCTTTGGGTCAAGATAGAAGGCGTAACCGATATTGGCAGTTTGTGGCGTCTAGTTCCAGACATGATCCTGGTTCCGGCAGGATTTTCGTTGAATTACAAAATGGTTGTTGGAAAATAATCGATTCAGAAGAGGTAAATTTGACAATTTGTGCATATTATCTTTTATTTAGATGCTATTATACAATGCATAAATCATGGGTGGGTTATTCTAAAAAGGATAACATGTGTAGAAAGTGTAAAAAGTCCGGTCAAACAAACTCTGATTTAAGTTCTAACGCTGCCGGAATGAGGTCAATTGAAGTTCGTTTGACCTGACTTTTTACAGATTTGACTCGACTTTTTACACTTTCTACAGTTTTTATCCTTTTTAGCCTAACATCATACTATAAATCGTAATCCTTCTATTTTCAACTAGTAATTTTTAATATGTACCAGATAATGTGCCGATTTGTGTTATGTTTATATCTCTCTTTGGTCAATGTGTGGAAAAAAATTTAGTTAAGAGGAAACAATTTCAATAGGAGTTGAAATTCCCTCAAAAGTGTATATTAATGCACACAATTTATAGATCACTTTATGTAAATTGTAAATGAGTATATTAAAATTGTAATAATATGCTTTTTCAAATCATATCTAACACATCAATGGTTCAAAAAAGGCAACTTTTGACTTAACAAAATTTGACATAAGTATTTGGATGCTAATTAAATGCTTTTTTCAATCTTAAATTATGTAAAAATAAAGTTTAATGAAAAAGGTGCTTATAATTGTCACTTAAAACATGAATGAGAACCCTTTTTAACTTCTTTTTGTGGTATTATATCATTTTATTTTCTTGTCCAATTGTAGGCGTTTGATGCTCTTTTATCGTCATTGGATACGCGTGGAACTCGTGAATCGCATTTGCACATAATGCTGCAAAAAATAGAAAATTCATTCAAAGAAAACATCAAAAGAAACTCAAATAATACATGTTTTTCAACTTCTGATTCAATGGACTCAACACCTTTTAAAATCGAGTTCAACGGGAACGAATTGGAGAAAATAAATGCTGTGAAAAGGTATCAAGATTTGGAAAAGTGGATGTGGAAAGAATGTTTATATTCATCAAATATGTCCGCTAGAGTACATGGTAAACAACCGTGCACCCCGCTACAGGGAATCTGTGATTCTTGCCACGGGTCTTATTCGTATGTGAAGGCTATTTGCCCCCGATGTTATAGATCTTTCAGCACGTTTGGTGACAAATTTTGTTATCCTGAATTAGATATTCAAGATAATGATAATAATAATAATAATGCTAATGATTTGAAGGACTGGGATATCACCCATCCAATAAGAATCCGCTTGATCAAGTCCCTATTAACATTCTTGGAGGTAATAATCAAATCTGATTGAATAATTCATCTTTGATATTTTTTTTTTCCAGAAATAGGAGTAATTATCAGAAAAATACTGGATGTTGTGATAAATCTAAAATTGCTAAATTACCCTTAATAGTTTTCTGCGGTTAGGATCGTCTCAGAACTCAAAAATATTTCAGATTTACGATAATCTCTATCAACTTGTTTTTTTAAGGTTTAGTAAATAAAATATGATTTCATAAAGTTTTCTAAAAAAATATCAAACGAATTTCGTTTATTTAATTAATAGTTAATACTACCTGCACATGTTTGGTAATAAAATAAAAGTTAAAAAATTATATGAAAAAATTACTTTTATGGTTTTTAATGTAAATAAACTTATGCAACTAATAAATTTTAAAAAACTTAAACAATTCATAGGAGTTCTCGCAGTTCTGAAATGATCCAATCTCATTTTAATTTCAATCATCTTTTCGTTACTTGTATTATTATTATTGACTTTTGTTTAACTAGAACTTTTGAAATGTCATAGGCTTCTGTCCCGAGTGAGGCTCTACAATCATCTTGGACCGAAAATGATAGGATCATTTGGGGTTCAATGTTGCATGATTCATCATCACCCGCGGATCTTTTACAGGTTAAACTCACTCAATCTCTTACACTATTTCTTAAATAAAACTAATCTATCTAGTGTAGCTTAAATTAATAAATATGGTGGTTGCAGGTTCTTACGCGGTTAGAAAGTGTCATAAAACGGGACTATATGTCTTTGGAGTTTGAAACTACAGAGGAACTGCTCGGATTAACCGAAAAGGCGACATCGGGTTCGGTTCCCGTTCTTCCATGGATACCGCTAACAACTGCTGCTGTTAGTTTCAGGCTTTTTGAGCTTGATAATTTGATCTTCTACACGCCTGAACAAAAATCGGAGCATGACAAGGTTCGCGAAGCAAACGATATTGCAGATGAGGTATAATTATGTTTCAGAGTTTATATTTTTTTTCTTGATTCTCATGTTTTTTTTTTTTTCTATAACATTTACATACTTGTGAAGTTTTGACTATTTAGGTCAACATGTTATAGTCAAAAGTTAAAATAGAGTTTAGTCTTATGTAAATATATATACAAAAAAAACTTTATCTGTTTTGCTTTAGTTTCTGCTTCTTTATGAAATTATTCTTGTTTTTTTGAAATAGTCTATGTTAGTTTTGAAGTTGGGAGTTGTACATTTTGACAATTAAATTTAAATTATCTTTGTTTTTTTTTAAATATTTGAAGTTAAAGTGGGCAAAAATAATAATGTATAACCTTCAAGAGGGTTGAAATCCAACTTTTCCCGGTTTTTTGTTTTTATCTGATCCTGTTGGTTAGCAGGGTATCGGAGTTCAGGTAGCGGGCCCAAACGGTTACAAAAAAATTTGGGCTTTCAGAACCGAAAAGCCCACCTTAAGATGATTTACAAATCTTATCATAACTCGAAAAACGTCATTTAAGGTTTATATATGTCAAACTAGAAACCCATTGTTTGGGATTATTATTAACTTTCAGATATTAACCTACTATGTTTACATTGTTTTTTCACAGAAATCTCCATTAAAGTTCTCATTATTGAAGAACATTGGGAAAACCGTGATCACAGACCACAACAAGCCTATGAAACCGCCTCGTGGTGGTGGCGGCCGGAGTCGTGGTGGTGGGAGGTTGCAGAAACGGGTGGCAGGCTTATCGGTCTCCGGTAGCAGACAAAACTTTAGACCCGTTGTTACAACGAGTCAAGTTATTAAGCAGCAAACACATGGATCTGGTCGAAGAACTGTCGGGAAAAGAAAAGTTGAAAATGATCAAGAAGAAGAAAATGTAAGAAACTTCAATGATGAAGAATGGATTCATGAACCAGTTGACAAAATGGAAACTGATGATCTTAATTTCAATGTTGGTGAAGAAGAAGAGATGAGTGAATCTGAATCTGCTGATGATGATGATGATGGTGAGGGGAATCAGGTCGGGTTTGAATTGGAAAATGGAGAAAGTTCAGGGTATGGTATTGTAAATAACGAAACTAGATGGGGTGAAATGGAAGTTAGCGACGAGGAGGGATTTGAAAACGTTGGTGAAGATGATGAGATTCTGAATGATGATTACGTAGATGGGAATGATGGAAGGAGTTTTAAGGTTGAAGATTCAGATTCTGATTCGGATTCTTTTGGTTCAGGTGAATATAGCGGTTGAAGCTTTGAAACATGACAAATATAATTAATTATCAATTTTGAAGGTAGAAGGTGACTTTAATTCTTTTTTCATGTTTATATACTTCATCATAACTTGTAGTTGTTTTGTTTTGCATAATTATGTAGGAAACAAAATAAAAGTATAAGTTTTTAGTCGCGTTTTGTAATTTTGATAATTTGCAGGTCATTGTTTGACAATAGTTGAATCTCACGGATGGCTTGAAAACAGGCCAATTTGTTTTATAGCAATTTAGTTGTTTCTAAAAGGTTTTAAATAGATATATAAAAAATAAACTCAAACTTAATTCTACTTATATGCGTTTATAAATTTACTTGTATTACACAATGTAGCCAATAATAATCATCTCACTTACTCTATTTAGTGTTAAAATGAATGAGGTTATAGTAAGGAGGAGGCTTAGAGTAAGAAGGGTAAGGAGTCATCTCATCCATTAGATCTTTTGATCAGCGGTCAGAATTAACGCGGAGACATTTTTGTAATTATTCGAAACTTTGAAAAGACATGAAGGGTAATATCGTCACAATCGTATAACACAATGATAGTCGTTTAGCACAATAACAGTCGTATAACATAATGACAGTCGTAAAACACAAATCATGACACAAAAACTTACAAAACGCACACATCGTATAACACAATGATGTATATCAAAAACATAATGATGCATTCAAAAACACAATGATGCATATAAAAAACACAATGTTGCATATCAAAAACACAATGATGCATATAAAAAACACAATCATGCGTATCAAAAACACAATGATGCATATATAAAACACAATGATACATATAAAAAACACGATGCACGTCGGTTCAGTTCACTTTAAAAAAAAAATTTAAAAATTATTTAAAAAAAAAAAAAAATTTGTTAAACTTTTTTTTTTAAATTATTTTTTCTTATCCTGCCACGTGTCGTTAATTTAAAAAAATTTGATTTTTGTTTTAAAATTTTTAAATTTTTTATCATTTAAAAATAAATAAATTAAAAAAAAAAAATTTTTGCGAGCTGGGCACAATTACCAATGTACCCCTCCTTTAAAAATTCCCTCCTGCTACGTGTCGTTACCAAAACTCTCCTTACCCTCCTCCTTATTTGAACCCTACCCACTATACCTATGTATTTTATTCTAATGAAAAATATCGTTTTTTATAGTATCATATAAACCAATTATCCTAATCTTTTAGCATAATCAGAAATTTAAACGAAATATTATATTCATATAATAATTATTGTTTCATTGTCGTTGGATCATTCAGCAAAGTAGGCAATTTGATCGGTACGTGGTTGAAAAAAATACATAATACCACTTTTGACACACACAACATACAAAAACTCAGTTTCGTTTTTAGATTCTTTAAAAAGAAATTGCAAAAACAATGAATTTAGCAACTAAAAACTCAGACAATAAAACTAGAACCGGCAAACGTGCTACAGCTGCAAATCGGTCCAGTTGCCATGTCGAGTAGCGGTTCATCACGGCGTTGTTGAAAACTAAACCAAAGCGAGTCATCATAGCCTTGCAAAACTTATAAATCGTATACCATAGCAGGAACATTAATACAAATATAAGCTTGAATGTAGATGTAATGCATAACCCAATTGTACCTCATGCATAAAAATAGCTTAAAAATTGAACAATAACCATGTGAGAGGAGATTTAATTAGGGTCATCGTCAATAATTGACTTGTCGCAACAACAAACAATAACATCTAACCGCAAAGTCAGCATTATTCGACCATACGACCGTCAATAACCGGAGATGTCACACCCTGCCGGTGGCGGAAACACCGGCGTGACCTCATGATTGTTCAATAGCTCAATGGTTACTAATAATAC
>WOUH02000012.1:5523881-5535107 GCA_009936405.2 Stevia rebaudiana
TCACGTATATGAGATAGTACGTATAAAAGTACGTATAATTGAGTCAAAATTTGACCTGAAAGTTGACGGTTGTCACATATGATGTAGAACTTGGTTGTATTTTGATGTAATTCAAGTCACGTATTTCTCTGTATGTAATCTTGTGCTTTTGACCCAGTCATGATCACACCCCCGAACACTTGTCGCTTACGCAAACCGTTGACTGTCTCGAGGGGGTGTGACAGTACACTAGTACCTAATACAAAGAGTTATCTCAATCGAATCTCTAAGGTTAGCGTAATGTATCTATTTTTTATAAATATTATATTAAAATTTGTGTGGCCTTGTTTAATATATATCTATGTTATATGTAGAATTTGGGTGAGTACAAAGTTTGTAGAAGTGGTGAATATCGAGCTAAAGAAAAATTCAAAGGAAAGCGTTGGGAGGTTGTACTTGACGAGCAAGAATGCACTTGTCGGGTTTGGCAAGTTAAAGGTATTCCATGTGTACATGCATCTGCTTTTATTGCTTTCACAAGGATATAAACTGGACAAATTTGTTGATTCTTACTACACTATTGAAAAATTCAAATCGGCTTATGCTATAGAAGTTGCTCCAATGTCTGCAAAGGATGAGTGGGTGCACATAGATAATGAGGAGAAGATATACCCACCTACTATAAAACGACCACCTGGAGGACCAATAAAGAATAGAATAAAACCAAATGATGAGCCAAAAAAGAGACATAAATGTCGGCGGTGTTTTGAGTATAGACACCATGAAAAAACATGCAAAAATCCGGAATCTCAACAACAACCATCAAAGTAGACGAGGAAAGAGTACAAAGATTGTGAATAACTAATGAGAGTCTAGCTTTTATTTTTTAGAAAATAATGGATTGAAACATTGGCATGGTTTTCTCTTTTTCTTTTTTTTTTTGAACATTGGGATATCTGAGTTTTTATGATTGTTATTTCTCCTGATGATTTGGTATTGTAATGAATCAAAACTTTGGCATTTATTTTTTCATCATAATATTTTTCCTTATATTTTTATGTTTCTTTATGATTTGGTATTTTAATGAATCAAAACTTTTGCATTTGATTTGAACATTACCGAAACTCGGTTAAAATGAAAAAGAAAATCAACAAAGAGATTATGAAACAAACATCAAATTAGTTAAAAACTTGAAAATATGAAGAATTCGAAACTTTTAAATGCTCTATTAAAATTAAGGGTAGAACAGTCATTCTATTATTAAATATAATTAAAATATGTTAAACTGGGTAAATAGGCAATTAGTTAAGTTTTGGATGAGGAAATCTGCAATATAACTTTTGGCTTGGGTAAATACGCAATTATGAAGTTTGCAGGGGTATATATGCAAATACCCCATGCATTTATAGTGAAATATATCCATACACTACCCTATTGACCCGTATATTACACGGATGTGTATTAAAATTAATTTTACAATGCTAATATAAGTAAAATAAACAGATACAAATAAAATAATTTTTTTTTAATACTTATAAAAAAGAATAAAAAAAATACAATTAAAAGAGTTTCTAGAAGGAAAGTTTGAAAAATAAATAATCTATAGACTCGTGTCCTGCATTTATTCTGTATTTTGTAAGATTAAAATATTAGTATTCTTGAAATTGGGTCTATAAAAGAAAAGTTTGAAAATAAATTTAATTGTATCTTTTATAATTGTGCATCTATTAAAAGTTTAAAACATTATTCAACAATCAATTGACACGTGTCAGAGTGACAGATAAAAAATACTATTTATTTAATTGACACGTGTCAAAGTGACACGTGAAGAAATGCTATTTATTTATTTAAAAGATAGATTACACAACCAATAATCAAAACAACAGACTACAACTTGCAGCCATCTAGTGGACTTCCATAAATGGTACAGTATGTTCAACTAATTAAACCCACCGTCACACAAAACGATATTTTATTGCTTTTGATTAATTAAAATCAACTATTTGACCAATGAATAATTGACTTCACAATATAATATGATATAGTCAGCCCATCCCTTCTCACTTTTGACTTTCCCACTATTCAACCTATATAACCATCTAAAGGCATACTTCATGTATCATCCACTCTTAAAACTTAATATGAGTATCAACTCAGATGAAGGTAACGGTTCAAGCAGATCAGCGGGTAATGCAAATCAAGAAAAGATGTATAACGGAATTCGGTGTAGACGATGGGGAAAATGGGTATCAGAGATTCGAGTTCCAGGAAGTCAAGAGCGGCTTTGGCTAGGCACATATTCTACACCGGAAGGTGCAGCCGTTGCTCATGATGTAGCGTCTTATTGTTTAAGAGGGAACACATCTTTGCATAAACTTAATTTCCCGTCAATGTTACCTCCCACGGCACGAATGGACCTGTCTCCTAGGTCCATCCAAAGGGCTGCATCAGATGCTGGCATGGCTGTAGACGCACAATTTATTACATCTAGAGAAGATACACCAAATGAAGAGGCATTGAACATTTCTGTCGATGATTATCTATGAATTACGTGAACTATTCCTCACCATTTGTAGATGTTTCTCATATGTTATTTATAACCGAGAATAACATAAACTTATCACGCTCTATATTATGTGAGTGTTATGAAAGAAAGTATGGACGTCTTTGATATAAAATCAACTTCTAATATATTTATTACAAGTACTACCACTTGTGAAAAGTGCATGGAAAATGGTTAATAAGTGGTGAGAGGGAGAAAAATAATTTGTTACACCGTGGTATGCATTGTTTAAAACTCTTCTAGTAACGTGAAACTTGTAGTGATAATAATATTATGATAAAAATGCATAAGGAAGAGATCGCAACGCATGTTATTCACAAAGTTTTTAGGTCAGGACTCAGGTAGCACTACTTCTATACAATTTGTTAAGAAAATGGACGTACAGCCATCCAAAATTTATACCTTACTTCACAAATTGTACATCAATGCGAAATTCTTACTTATAAAGTGTGTAGTGGTAAGCATCTGATTTTCTTGTGTAAATGTCTTAAGCATGGTCGTATCCAAAGAATCGGGTGTCCTGTTCGACTTCAAAAAATGACCTCTATATACAATTTTTTTTCACAGATCAACAAAAATTTAGTTAAAAACAAGTAATAAACAATAATGTCGTAGCAAACTTTCAAATACATAAACAAACGGTGACGCTTTCCTAGCATTTTTAATTTATAGTAAAGTTTGTTGGCCTTACGACTTCATGTATTAAATGTGTTGATTAATTTGATTTATAGATTGGGCCTTTTGACAAATTTGTAATCGAGTTAAATAAACTTACAAAAAGTCATTATCAACTACAAATGTTTTTATTAGATTTTTTTTTATACAACTTATATATAATAATTTTAAATTTTTTGGGCCATTAAAAAACTAAGTCATATACTCTTGAACCTTTCACACATGCTAATAGCCGACCCTGGTCTTAAGATTGGTATTTTTTGCTTTCATTGGTTCATGACTTCACGTCATAAGCTCTTGTTGACCAATTGTGTTGGTAATTAACAGAGTTTCATACTTATTAGAGTTCCATAAGTATTGTGATAATAGATAATTATTATGATAATTGGTTCTCATAATTAAAATAGTTGTGTTAGCATGGACCCACATGTGTGAAATTTCTTTAACGTGTAATATGTGTAATTGAAATTCAGTCACATCCAAAAATTCTAATAACACCACCCATACAATAATTAAGGTTATATAATGAACAAATTCAATGTTGTCTCAGCGTATTACACTACTATCTCATAGAGCTTCGCTTTAGCGTTGAAGTTGTAAGTTTGTCTTCAATGTTTGTTGTTTAATTTTATTTTTTATTTTAATTGTTTCGTTATGCCTACGTTTGCATTCGGGTTATTACGCTTTTTTTGGTTGTTGAAGTATTTTTTTATTTTTCCCCGCACTGCACACCATCGTGGAGCAATTGTGCGTATCGTTTTTTATGATTTATATATACTTATGTTCCCGGTGGGGGCGGCTCCTTCGTTGTGGGCAAACATGAATCCCGACTCTATGAACATGAGGAAAGGCTGCATAGCAGTAGTAAGGGTATTAAGACCGGAGCTCTTTTTATCATTGTTATGTCAGCGTGACAGCGCGTATACATGTTCGTTTGAGTTTTTCATAGGTTTATTAGAAAAAATGGTTCGCCCCAACACAAAATGATATTGTTAAAAGGAGTTAGATTGACGTGGCAATCTACGCAAGCGTAGTTCTTTTTCGAAACCACTCCATCCTACTCCACATACCCATACAATCTGATTCCTCGTTAGTGCAGATAGCTAAACCTCATATCAATTGTATATTATTATTTGTGAGTGGCATACAAAAAAGTAGAATAAACTAGCATTATTATTTTTATAAATGATAATATAAGGGTGGGTTATTTGGAATACCAATTAAGGCGTAAAAACCTACAAAACCCATTTTTTCAAAAAAAAAATAATAATAACAATAAGATAAATTGTACATAAAATTTTATGGCTTTTGATAACAAAAATATAAAAGAAACTCTAATTAGATTTTAAAAAAATATATTTTTTTTACAAAAAAGACGAAAGAATAACGGATATTACATATACAAGATAAGTTAAAAATCCCATATTAAAAAAAAATAGATTTAGTACTATTATTTTATCTGACTCGATCGGTACAAAAGAATCTAAAATCAGATGATTGACCAACGAAAAAATTACCTACGTACACTATTGTTGTTAGCTTGTTATTAAAATGATAAAAATAGTTTATGGTAACAAAAAAAATAGTAAATCAATAACTTTGTACGGGAAAAATCATCTTAGGCTGAAAAGGTAGAAAAAAAAAAAGTTTTTGTTGAATCGTTGAATGGAAGCAATGGACAATTAGGGTTTGATGATTTCTTCAGTTTGATGGAAAGCGAGAAGGAAAATGAGAAACTTGAGGATTTGAAGAAAGCTTTTAGAATGTATGAAATGGATGGAACTGATTGCATTACTCCGAGGAGTTTGAATCGGATGCTGAATCGACTCGGTGAGTCAAGAAGTGTGGATGAGTGTGTTGGTATGATTAATCGGTTTGATCTTAATGGTGATGGAGTGCTTAACTTTGATGAATTTAAAGCTATGATGCTTTGAAATTACTTAGTTCTTATTTTACTATATACATGTAAAGTTTGAATTAATGGGATTTAGTTTTAGTTAATGGATTATTGATTTTTTTTTTGTTCTTCATTACTCATTTTGCATTAGTTTTAGTTCTATCATTTTGCTTTAGTTTTAGTTCTGAGTAATGATTCCACATTTTTTGAGTCAGATTATAAACAACAATAAAGGGAAAATTATATAGGGATAGTTATGGCATGAGACTGGAGTCTTAGGTGCAATTTGTTTTCTTAAAGATAAAACGTTTGCAGTCTGCGGATCACATTTACAGATATCTGTAATAAAAGACGTGGATCAAACCTCTGCAGTCTGCAAAAAGAAGACTGTATGTTTTTTAACGTTTGTAAACTGGTAAAATAAACTGGTAGGTAGTGTATGGATAGTGGTGATGATAAACGGTGGTGATAAACAGTGGACAGTGGTGGTGCGTGGTAGACGTTGGGGTAAACAGTGGGTGGTGGTGGTAGACAGTGGTGGTGCTGGCGGACGATGGTGGATTGGTGGTGAGTGGTGGTGTTTAACTTTTTCTATAGACGTTAAAAGTGAGTGTGCCAATTGTACACCAAAAAGAGCTCGCACAATCATTATTTAATAAAAAAAAGCATTCGAAAAAACCAACAGTCTGTAGATGGAAATGTCTGCGCGTGGTTTTGCGCGACACAGACAAAAGAACTTGCGTAGATCTTTTTTAGAAAAACCAACACTACCTTACTGTCTTGGTGATTTTAGTTTCATATTCATCGTGTTTACTCATATACCACATGTATCAAGATTCTAAGTATTTATGTTGATGAAGTTCTGGTTAAAATTTTGGGAAAATCACAAAAAATGTCCATCCATTTGACACAAGTTTACCGAAAAATTGTCATTTGACTTCTATCTAAAATGTTTAAACGATTACAATCGCGATCGTCTGTATGGCTTTATCTATATATGTGTCGCCCGTAAATATATAGACGCCGCATATAGATATGTTGTCACTTAAACAATTGTTTCTCTGCCTCTCTAATACTCAAAATACGAGTTACCCGCCCCAATTATTTCTCTCTTTTTCCTTGGGTTTGGTTCTTTCGTACTTTTGTCATGTATGAATACATAAATGATTAATATATAAAAGTAATGTTCTTTCAATATAAACTAATTCTAATAGAGAACAAAAGTTAAATAAACAATCGCATCTGTTGCTTTAAGTATGATATATAAGACGCACTAGTACAAATATCCTTTTTTAAAGCGGTTAAAATGGACCTTTTGGGGCGGTTTCTAAACCGCCTTATTAAATGTCGTCTAAAAAAATGAAGTATTTTATGAGGCGGGTGAAAGAACTGCCTAAAAAACATGAGGTATTTTATAAAGCGGGTGAAATAACCGTCTCAAAAGATAAGATGTGGAGTTTAATTTAAGGTTCTCTATGTCTATTTGAGGCGGTTCTTTTTGAGGCTTCAAAGGCGGTTATTATTAGATGTTTGGGGCGGATATTATTTCGAGCTCCTTCATGTTTTGGGGCGGTTAATTATAGATTATTGCAATAATATCTATAATACCATTTTTTAAATCTAATACAACTTCAAAAACAAATTATGCATTATTGTATACGATCCATAATACCACATTTCCAAACTTTGTAGTGAACTAACAATCTCCATAACATATATAAGATAACAACAAACCAAAACTTTTATAACAAAATACAACACATCCTTAGATGTTTCTTCTAATTTAGAATCAACTTTCATCTTCCAAGCTCCCATTTTCACATTTTGCAACCCATATAACATGAAAATAATATAATGAAACTTAACACAATATAAAACAAAATATATATTGTATGATTAAAAGAATTTAAGCAACCATGGACATATCTGTCCCATTTCAGTTTAAGCTACTAAATTTGACCCGTTAGATGTGAAATAACTTTGAGATGATGAAATTTGAACTAACCTTGTAAACCATCAAAAACTCATGCAGTGAGTGATTCCATGTCCGGTTTGAAAACAACCTATTTACAAGTTTTGGTAACTAAATAGTCTTAAAAGAGTAAGTTGAAATGGTCAACTTACAGAATCTTATATTCATCTTTTTTTTTAATTTAAATTCACAATTAAGTCAAAGAATATGGTCAACTTACAGAATCTGCAGCTCCCTGCAAGGTTAAATAATCTCCCCACTCTCCACTCCTATAATAAATATTTTATTTCAAACAAAAACCTAACAAAAAATTATAAATAAAAATGTAGAAAAATTAGTTATTGACATACTTGGAAATTCTTTTTAAGTAGTCACTGTATGCCATGGGGACATATCCTTCATACATTTCTGGATGTGATTTAAGCTGACAAATTCCAATAAAATAATATTATTACAAAAAAAAATTAATTAATATCAGCCAAATAATAAGAGATTAAGATTTACCCGATTACGTCTTACAAATTTATGATGCTCGGGTGAACGGTAAAATTGGTCTGACAAAGCATGAAACTGAAGGAAGAATATTAAATCGTGAATATTACAGTAACAAGATTTAAATCTTAAAAAGTTGTTGCAAACTAAAACAAAATTGTTTTGATATTTTAACTGACCTTGACAGTTACCATCGCCTTGAACTTTAGATTCAATCAAGTTATACATCTGCAACCTGATAGCAAGCAAGTCTTTAACATTAGAAATACACATTTACGCATGTATGTCATGTATACTAATATAATATAATCAATTAATGGAATTTTTAACAAAATTTAGCAACTTTGACAAAAAATAATGAACAAATGTGTAAGTATAAGAGATGTGAAACCTGTCTAACAACCTTTGATGATCAGAAGTAGCTTCATCGACTGAAGGTATATCCCCATTAACTTTGGGGATATGTTGCATAATGAGAATATAAGACATTATTATTTATCAACAAAAAATGTAAAGATAAAAAAAAAACATTGGAAGGCTTTCAACTCGTTTAACCATTCAATTCGTTTAACAAAATATATTAATTTGACCTAGTTAAAACAAATTATGGTATTGTACAATTGCACAATTTAGTCCTTCCCCTGTTGTACACAAGATGGTTAATTTTTATCAAACTAGTAAATATTTATATAACTTATTATGTTCGCAAGGAAAAAAGAAAAGATATGTTAACTAACCAAGTTGTTTGATGATGTCTGACAAAGTTTCCTGCATTATTTAAAAAAATAAAAGAAAACAAATTTGTTAGTAATGTTAGATTTTTTTTTTTTACTTTTTATATTAACAGTAAAAAGATAGTGATCATGGGTTTGACTTACAAAACCAAAAACATTTCTCATTATTATCTTGTTGTATATCATATTCAACATCCAAATTTATTTACTATCTATTATGACCATTTAAGTTCATTTTTATCATACTCAACATCCAAATTTAAAAACTTCACTAGTTTGGCTCTAACCATCATCTTATTATTTCAAACATTTTGATAACATAATAAATTACAAGTTTTCATTTCACTTAGTTCGTACATCAGTTAATCAAGACTGCATAACACCTAATAGGCATTAACTTTGTTAAGAAATGACACAAGGTTACTAGTAGTAGACTACAAAACTAAATTTTCGTCACCATCAAAAACCTAATTCAAACACCAAAATCCAAATAAATTCAGAGATGAGCTTTACTTACCTGTTGCAAGTGCTTCGTTATCACTAATTCTTTCTTTTAAATTCAAAGATGAACTTCGTTATCAACAATTCTTGGGTTTCTCACGAGCATCGTTTGGTTCTACATGATAGCAAATGATGAAAGGGTGTTGGACGTTAGTAGCATCTGATGTGTGTCTAAAAGTCAGTTACTTTAAATCTTTTATTTAAACTTAACTAGAAATATGATCCGCGCGTTGCGGCGGTTTAATACACATAGAACCTTCCCAGGAGACAACGTAGTGTCTTGTATTGATTGAACGCTTAACATGTTACAAAGCTCCAATCTGGCATTTAACTTGATGCATAAGTGCATTTCAATCTTGCATTATATTCCTTTGTAGTGAGTATAGCGTCTTTCTTGTTAATCTCCGCTATATTGAAAGGTTTCCAATCCTACAGTGAAAAATAATCGGGATGAGGATTGATTGTGTTGGGTGTATACTAACTCAGAACAGAAATTGCTATCCTATTAAGTATGGCACAGGTTAGTTGTGTCTATTTTGCATATTAATATATAACTGTAAAAATCTTTTGAGAACCAATATAGACAGCACCTCCTGATTCATGCAGAGAAAACTTCAAAAATAAAAGTGAATATATACAGACATTGAGACATATATTAATAACCAAAAACAGTGCATTATTAGACATGTGTATATTACTGTTGTCTTTAAGTTGGATGTTTCTACAAATCAAATCCTGGTTTAAAATTACCGTTCAAAGCTATTTTGAAGTAAACAAAACTCTAATTAGGCTAACTAAACATAGTAGAAAGAAAGTTTTTAACTTGGGAGACCAAAAATCCTGATTGTGATTTGACTTCCGAAATATTATCCCCTTTCATGTCATTCATGAAATAATAGTTAGTTAGTGAATGATTCATGCTGAAGGTTTACAGCCAGGGATATCAAGGTAATTTTACATTTCTCAGCATTCAATTTTCTAACAGGAACTTCTTACTTGAGTAAATCCTGTTATTTTGACCTCAAATATTTAAAAAACAATCATAATTACAGTTTATACGACAAAAGAATGATCATTATAAAGTAAAGAAATACGAATTTATTTACTTACAGGGCTCAGTCTGTTGAAAGTCGGGGACGATTTGATTATTATGATGCATAATGGGATAAGACCCGTAGCAAAAGCAATCTTTCTGAAATCTGACTACACCACTTTTCTTCAGTGGATCCACAAAATCCGTCTCTATAAACACCACCAAATGAAATACTAATACTAACTTCAAAACCTCTACAGTTTCATGGTTTAGAGTAATTAAAATTTAAAACTAATAAAGAAACCCATGGACAAAATTATATATTCATACGAAATTGATTTCAATAATCAATTTAGCAGTAACAAAATAAGAATAGTCTCATCTCACTCCCATCAACACCAGCCAAGAAAAATTCCAATACCAATTATTGTAACCGAACAGCGGTAAGGCATGAAATCTTTCGTTAGAATTAGAAGTGGAATATGTGCTGAAGAAAACTAATGAATAACAGGTGGGATCCAACAATTCAACCAAACTAAACGTATCAAACATGCCATAGTAAGTTAATGATCAAAGAAACATAATTAGAATATAAAAACAAATTTAGGCGTTAATTATTCATGTCCTTCATGTAGTCTACAAAGTTGTTCCACTTTTAGCTCTTGATATAGTCTTGTAATCAACAGATCTTCAAATATAAGTCTTACACAACCAAAAAAATAAGTTAAGGTCGACTCGTTTGCTTGCTTGTTTCACTGTTTAACTTAAACCCCAAATTCTAATATATACAGTTTTGAGAAATTAGGCTTAGATAGTCACTCCTTTCTTTCCAACAAAAACCTACTTATTTTGTTTTTACACATATCAATATGCGTAATGAACACAAAATTTAAAAAGGGAACCAAAGTTTATAGCAGATTGCTACTGATGCATTTGGATTTTGGAGGGAGGCAAACTTACAAAGAATTAGAACTCGTAGTGCAAAATTAGAAATCTCAAATGACAAAAGCATCACAGAACAATAATCAATGAATACTACGCTCAGGGACTTTTCTAAACTAATGATCCAAGTCAAAGAGTTGTTCAAAACCCGACTAAAATCGTAAAACCATCCATTAAATGGACAACTGCGTTAAGATAGAAAGAGTAAATTGGTAAAAAAAAGTTACCTTTTTGTAAGCTGGTGAGAGCTTAAGTTGTTGAAGCCAGTTATATAGAGATGCATCCTCTTCTAGCCTCTTTTGTTCTAACTCTAGTTTTGATGGGAAAAACACAACCGGGTCACAACGGTAAACAACAAATACGGAATTATCTTCGTTTGACCAACCTTTTCCCGACCCAAATTGAACCTATGATGATACAAACAAATAGGAATCTAAT
>WOUH02000012.1:5547915-5558306 GCA_009936405.2 Stevia rebaudiana
GGGGGGGGGGGGGGGATAGCCGGTTAACAATAACTAATCCAGACCTCCCGTTTGAAACTGGTTTAACCCGAATCGAACTGATTTATACCCTGTTTCAACCCAGTTTCAATCTTTAAACCCATGCCAAATCGGTTTCAATTGACCTAGTTCCCAAAAGACTTGATTTGACTTTTGGACCCAGAACGAACTGGTTTCAAACCAAACCGGTTTGGGCCAAAATCCCAATTTGTGGACCTCTGGATTAAACATGGTGGGTTAGGTAATATGAGTGGCTGTGAGTAAAAGACAGATAGAAAATTTGATAAATCTTTAAATATAGTGAAAAACATTGTTTATTTAATTGAATATGAGAGAAAAAAAATAATGATAAATGTATAAAAAATATTATTTATTTAAATTGGAGAAAGAAATGTGATGATAAAGGTATAAAAAATATTATTTAATTGAATACGAGAGGGAGAAAAGTTAGTGATAAAGTTATAAAAATTATTATTTAACTGAATAAAAGATAAAAGAGTAATGATTTTTAGTGAATTATAAAGATATAGATAGAGAATGAGATATGAATGTTCTCTAAACCTCACTAAGAGAAAAATACAACCTAAATCAACATGTCGACAAGTAAACATGTGGATATAGTAGACGTAAAACTGCACACATGCAAGAAAAAGTACACAATATGATTTGAATCTCCAGTCAACATAGCTGAGATATAAATGTACAATTGATATTACAGCATGTACAAAAGCTGATTAATTATACAAACAATACTTCATCCTTAAAATTGTTATATCACATAAACACAGAATCCTCAGACATTATTGTCAACAAAGAATACTTAACTTTCACTCTAATTCTACCACCCTCAACACACATTTTAGCTCCGGTAACCACCCAATAACCCGGTGGGTCTTCGGGTCCTCTAACCATTTCCCTCGTATCAACAAACGACGACATTTTTGGAGCCCGTAAAGGCGGTCCATCAGGATAAACAGCAGAATTCAGTTCCACCTTTACTGGTTTCTGTTCAGGTGTAGCAAGCCCCATGCTAAACGGCGTACTCATTAATGTTGACATGAGTCCCGACTTCCGAGAGTGCATCGAGGGTCCGTCCCATTCTGACCGTCGGATCTTTGCGGATCCAACCATCGAGTATCCTAACCGAAGAAAAAGAGTCTTTTTCACACCAAGACCTTTGACTTCGAACCAAGCTTTGGTGACGATGGAAGCTGAGTCATCGATGCGGGTGTCGTTGTACTCGACCGGGAGAGTGCACACTTGAGAGAATATGCTCCATTTCACCGGCTCGAGGTAGCCTTTTCCGATCGGCTCGTCGCTCGGTTTGTAGCCGAAATCATCGGTGAGTTCAAGCAATTTAGGGATTGAAGATAGGTGTTGTAGATGGATGGCTAACCGGTCACTCTTTCGTCCTTCTAAATATAACCGTAACCCAGTCACCGGTCTATTCTCAGAATCGACCTGTAAAAAGTCAAAATAAGTCAAAATAGGTTAAAATGTTGCGTAGTGTATGCTAAGTTTTACCTGATCTCACTGGTTAGCAGTGTTTTAGAATGGTCACCAAAAATGGGTTGGAACATTCTTTTAGTCCATTGTTTGAATTTATAAATATTTAATCTATTAACTATAAGATCTATATTAGAGCATTCACATTAGAGTCTCTAAAAGTTATGTGAGTGGGTTCTTTATATTATAAAGATTGGTTGAAAGTGGTTGTGAGTAGAGAGATATAAAAAAACTAATGAAACTAGTAAGTATACAGAAACACTGTTTATTAAAGTAGACTGGAGAGAGAAAAGGTAATGAAAAAGGTAAAAAATATTATTATTTAATTAAATAGGATTGAGAAAAAGTAGTGAAAAGGGTAAAAGTATTATTATTTAATTGAATATGAGAGAGAAAAGATAGTGATTTTTAATGAATTATAAAGAAAAAGATGAAGATGCTAATGTGAATGCTCTTATGATAATAAAAAATAGTTGAAACTTTTTTGGTTAAGCTTCAAAGAGATATTATGCATTTGAGTTCACCATGGATAGCTTTCAACCTATTTGACATGTTTCCTTTTTTGGTATATTATTTGTACTTGGCTTATTTTACCTATTAAAAAAATAAAAAAATAAAAAAAACCCAAACCAACCCATTTGTAAGTATACAATACTTTTATTAATGAAAATAGGCAAGAGTTGACCTTGGTAGTGTTGACATAAAGGCGAGGGCCCAAGAAAGTGAACTGAAGTGACGGAGTTGGGGCTTTCTTGCGTCTAGGAGCGAGTGGAAGATCACCGTATGCCGGGGCCCACTGTCGAGGCAACTGGAACTCTAGGAATTGTTCAAGCTCCTCAATTGGTGGTTTATCTGCAAAAAACAAAGTAAATTACATCATAAAAACGACCTTTAAAAGACTCCCTCTACTTTTTCGAAAATCAACACTCCATTTCTACACCCATGTAAAAAATAGAAAAAATATACTTCCACAATGTAGCCGAGAGCCAAGCTAAATTTTAGCAAGTCGAACTTGAGTGGCTCATGTGTTGCAACGACTTCTAGATCAACTTAAAAGTGGAAGAAGCATACTCACATCGAAGGTATAGATTGATAGCGTGGCTTAGAAATCCACTACCACGAACACCACTTAAAAGTGCAACGATTGGAACAAATGACATGGAAATGACGTTCGGTGCTTGGGATACGGTTGAAAGCCAACTTTTGTGGCTTTGACCTTTATCAATACCACCCCGACGAACATGAATGCTTAATAGATCCTAAAAGGAAAATAGAACAAAATGCATATAGATTATTAGCATTCGTATTAAAATAAAATGGTGGTCATAGAAATAGGTCCTTACATCGTTCTTAGATCGGGACACGACAGATGGTCTCGCGAGCATTGGAGGGAGATCCCAAGCTACAGACCGTTCATCCTGTATTACACCATGACCATTGTAGTAAGAAAACAACTATTCTAATGTTTTAATCTGGCTATGAGCGCGTTCAATATAGAACCGATTTTAAGTAAAAAATCATGAGAACCGCAATAACCACTTGTACGTAGTGTTGATCAAATAAGCGGGATAAAAAATCATGCCTTTATCAAAACATGGTTATGTAGTTACATAACCTTCTTATGTATCACATTAAAAACAACGCATTTGAGTTATATACTTCGCCTCTAACAAGTCAAAATTGTTAACTTTTAAGATTTTGTTAAACCGAAACCCATGTTGAAGTATATACCTTTTCCTTTGATGACTTATCAGAGCCTGAAGATTCAGATTCATCTTGAGAAAATTGATCATCTGCAAGTTTCTTTAACAAATTCTGCACTTCTGTTGGCTCAAAACTTGAACTTTGAAGCTGCTTTAGGTAAATTACATCCTTACCCCCCATCTTCACACCAACAACTATATGCGTACCGAATTTATCGATAAACCTGAGGACATAACGTTTCTTCTTGATTTAAATTTTGCATCATACAATAAACCGTTAGAAAACGAGTAAAAGATCATACTCAGCAAGAGCAGTAGGATCCCATGAAGATGGCACTTCTTGCTTCACTTTCTCAGATAACGCGATATGTGTTTTTGCTAATTCAATGTTGTATAATGTTATAAACCAACCATCAAATGCTAGATTTTTCGTTGCTGGCGCGTCTTTTTGCCAACATCCTTTGTAACCAAACATCGAATTGAATAACCCGGATGGTATCTTACCGGATAATGATAATTCCTGGTTAAACTGCTCTGACATCTGATATACAAACCCATATACATATAAACATACGTAAGTATCAGTTTAGCATTGACTTTTAAAGTCAAACATATGAAGTATCAGTTCCAAATTCACAAGGGTTTTGCTAATTATCTTGAAGTTTATAGGATTTATGTTTAAACTATGAATTCTAGAATCAAAGTAAGGACAAGGTTTCAACTTGTAGTCAAACTAACTTACTTGATTAAACGAAAGAACATCGGAATGAAACCTGGTGCGATCACCTTTATCGCACTTGATCGCCGGAGAAACATTGGGAACAACGACGCCGCCGGGAACCAGTAGATCCTTTGTTAGGGTTCCACCGATGTCAATCAGGGTTGACCCGGATGGTCCGGGTTTACATCCGGTTAACCGGATATCGCAAGTGAGATCGTACCCGTACCCGATTACAGACACTGCTTTCTCCGCCGCCGATTGAGGATCGAAGAGATTCGACTTGTAAATTGACATCTTAATTAACGAATTCTGTTTCTGGGGTTTCGAATTGCGTATGAATTAGTGATGGGTATCGGATAAAGTTGCAAAATTGAAGAATCTAGAGGGAGAATTTAGAAGGGTTTTGACAAAATTGATTCAATTCTTGTTGAAATGAAACACTTTTACAGTAGGATTGATTTGTGGGTTGTTAATTTGGAGCGTGTGAATGGAGGTGGTGAACGATGGCGGCCGAATGGGATGTGTGAGTTGATGCCAGGTGGAAATTGATAAAAGGATAAAAGAGTTTACTTTGAAGAGTCAAAAGTTTGAACAATGAAACTCAGAGGTACTTACCTTCCAAAATGGGTTTTGTGTTTTTTTAAAGACTAGTGGAGTGTTTAATTTTTATTATCCTCATCAAAGTATTTAGATTGATTTTATTGACTACGTAAGTACGTGATATATGAATTCTAATTTATTAACGTCTAAAACACGCTCACTTACATTTCTTTAAACCACACTTCTTTATATTACACAATGTTTCTCATCCAAAAAGGCTTTGTGTTTTTATCACTACCTATAACTTCTATTCTACTAATAATACGTGAATACTTAAGAGTATTCACATTAGAATCACAGTATTTTTCTTTATAATTCACTAAAAATCATTATATTTTCTCTCTATAATTCAATTAAATAATAAGTTTTTATACTTTTATCACTACTTTTTTCTCTCCAATTCAATTAAATAATATTTTTTTCTATTTTCTATTCAATTAAATAATATTTTTTATACCTATATCATTATATTTTTCTCTATATAATTTACTTTATAAACAATGTTTCTAAATATTTACTAATTTCATCAGTTTCTTTATATCTTCCTACTCACAATCACTATTATATTATCTCTATAATATAAAGATTTTACTCACATAAATTATATATAACCAAGTGTGAATGTTCTGGTAATTATGACCTTTTCATATGACATTTTCACATGGAGCTAGATGATTTGAGACTCAAAGTCTGAACCAGATTGTGTTTTTATTGTACAAGTCGCTAACTTCACACAGGTCTAAATGGACGTGCTTGGCCCATCACCATTGTGTTTCCAACTACTTTGTAATCCCCGAAACCAAATATTGCGTATGGGCTTGTTTTGATATTTCGTTCAACAATTAGTGATTCATTTTGGTAAGAGGTCGATATCAAATGAACCAATTTAAATTAACTTGAATCCATTTTACTCATAACCTATACCGACTTGAACTCATTTTACCCGTAACCCAAATTGACCGTAGCTCATTTTGATCAAAACTCGTTTTGACGTGTAAATATGTTAGTCAGCTCTCGGTCCCTCAGATTTGCTAACCTTATCATGATAATAAAAGTACTTTTGGTTACTTTTTCTGTGAATAAAAAATTATTTGAACTTTTAAAAGAATTTACAAATTTTAAATATTTTGCTTGTCTTTTATCGGTAATTATTATAAATAGAGTAAATTACGTTTTTTGTCTTTTCGTTTACAATGATTTTTAGTGGTTGTTTGTGTCTTAAAAATGTTTGAAAACATCTTTTATATTTAGAAATACTTACATGACTTTTATCTTAAAAAAGCCTTGAATAAACGCATAGAGCCATAATACATTTTCCATTTTTAAACCATGATATAATTATAAACTACCTGACCTAATAAAAACTAGAGATGTAGATCGACATGTATATCCCTTATACTATGTGTAGTGGTTTTCTAATTAAATTGACATGTAGATGCCACATATGCAAAAATCATTACTAAAGACTCACTTTATATATATCTAGTGATTTTAACTAAACATTAATTCTTTACACTGAATGTAAATGGTAAGATTGAAATTATTAAGAAGTGTATTGAATGTAGATTGTGTTTAACAACGGTTAAGGGCTTGGCTAAAAATCAATGACGCCTCTTCAATGATCATGTAATGCTTTAACACACAAAAATTTATTTTTGACACTAATGAGAGGCTCCACTACGCACAGTCTTATCAACAACAAACAAAACATGAAATAACAATAGCTATTATCTTCAATAAAAATATCTCTTTTCTTTTTAATCTATATTTTTTTTTCAAAGTTCTAATTAAGTTTTTTTTTTTTTTTTTTAATTTTCGTTTTAGATCGTTTGTGGTTCTGTTATCAAAATTGTTATCACATAATCCATCATGTTATTGGAAAACATTAAATTTCTTTTAATTTTATAACGTGACTACTATACCATATTTACAAATCCTCTCGCTTTCGTGGAAAACCTTTTATAAAGCATTGTGTGAACTTTAAGTCATATATAGTGAAAAATAACAGAAAAGAAAAAGGTTAGGTGGAATACTTGGAGTGGAGTAAGGGGACAAGGGGTGGGGTGGGGTTGTTTTATTTAGTTTTATTTAGTTTTATTATAATTATCAATATATTTAATATATATTAAGGCTTTCTATTTAATTTTATGATTCACGTGTAGAAGAATTAAAAAAAGTAAATAAGTACGTCTTTGGGTACTTTAATATTTTTCAAGTCTAAATTTGTTTTATTAGTTACCGTTTATAACCATTTCAGTCTTGAATAGTAACTATGATAACAAAATTTTGTTAAATGAAAAGATATTTCAATCAATTTAAATGTATTGAACCAACATACCAATTAGAATACTCTTTATCTTAAAGATTAAATTATCCAACTATTTTTAAACTAACTAAAATCCCCTTATTCATCTTCTTCGTTTCTAGTACTAGACCCACCTTTGAACACCGGCACCCATGCATCTTTCTCACCTCTCATCTGAATTTCCAGCAAACCTACTAACCAAACACCATCACCTAAAAACTATTGTGCCAAACTAGAACTCATACCTTTGACGGGATTTAATCAATTATATATAGCTTGTAATCCTCAAAGCATACATTTGGTTTACAAGGCTGGACCAATCATTTTTCAAAACCCTAGAATGTTACTTTTTCAAGAGATGGCGATTTGATTGTCGATTACAAGAAGATCAAGAGCAATGTGGCATTTGATGGCGTTATAGGGTTCCATTAGAAGTGGTGGGCATCAGTTCTGTTTGTTGCATAATGGTATGGTTATATGGTTGGGTATGAACAATCAAGTAACATTGGATTGCAGTTCTTGTTGACCAAGTGACCAATGGTGGTAAGTTTTTGGTTAACGCTTCTTCTGGTAACCAACAAAAGTGAATTAGGAGAGATGGTGGTGGCGACAACAGTGACTAGTGTTGGTGGTGGCGTTGTTGGAGGCTTGGTGGTGGTGTTGTCGGAGACTAAAGAAAGAGATAGATAGAGAGTGGGGAGAGAGCAAGGAGTGCAACGAGGTGGGGTGAGTTTACTTTAGATATTGTTTCAGAGAAATGATCAACTAAAGAAAGTTCTCATATTTGACATTGTACTTAGATTTTCCATTAACTTGTTTCAAATTGCGCCATCACAAAATTAATTAATTGATGAAACAATCTAGCTTTAATTAGTAATACATGTGTCAATTTAGTAATTCACTGGTCAATGTCTAGATGCAATCGAAAGAAACGAAAAAAACCGTCATTTTCGTTAGGGATAAAAACTCTACGATGGTGCGCACTGAGAGGGCAGGTTCCTCGACATCATGAGCGTGTCGCAGGTTGAGTAGGTAGTTTGAATCTGTACAACTTTGAAATTATCAAAAAGTTAACTTTAAACCAAAAGTATTTATATTGTTTATAAAGTTTAATTTGGGTACAAGCCAATGAAAAAAGTAAATTTACGACCATGTGTGGAATTCAAGTAAAAAATGTGACAAAAAAAAAGTTAGGCACGTACGTAGTGGGTAACTGTAGTCACTTTCACACGTATTTAAAGATGTAATGCACGGGTCGGGTGATGATCAAATTTATAATAATTACAATGGATCCTTTATTATTTATATATTAAAAAAGTGATTAACATATCAAATATAATGTTAATATTAATAAAATTACTTTTAAAACGCTAATAAAACTTCTTCAAACATCACGATGTTTTCAAATATGTTCAATCAAATCTAGTTCATGATTTTTTTGCGTCTTTTTAATGTGAATCATCTTGAGGCAGTGATGTTTTCAAATATGTTCAATCAAATCTAGTTCGATCATGAGTTTTTTGCGTCTTTTTAATGTGAATCATCTTGAGGCTGGGTATGTATGTTTCTCTTTCTTGCTATTTCTACCGATGCCAGTCATCATCTTAATAGTTTTGGCCACTTGCTCAAACTTTATATTCTGAAATTATATTATATAAAATCAAGTAAGTAGAGATTGTGTTCCACTTTTTTACCTAGCGTTTGCCTGATTAATAACATGCCATTGTTTTGGGACTCGAAAAATAGTAACGTTTTATGTCTTCTTCATACTCTTCAGCTTTTTGAAATATATAAAAATGTTTTTTTATGTTCTTCATTCGGACATGTAAATGGTATTACAAAGGGAGCATATTCAGGATGAATAACATTGGTAAGATAAATATGCACGTGTTTGTACTCAATATCATTACGATGATATGGGTGGAAAGCTGTTATGAAAAATAGGCGATTGATTTAAAACGTGGATATCAGTGTTAGATCGACAAAATTAAAGAAAACATGTCAGATCTAAAAATCATATGATGTCACCACTTCTAGTATTATAATCAGGTGTGGATGATCACCTCGTTTGTATCACCAAGTAGTGACATCACCACTCGGTGTTTTTTATAATTTTATTCAATAAATATCATAAAGTCGAATGTAGAATTAAAAAACATTGTTAGATATATAAATTAAGAGCTTCCTGAATTTAGAACTAAAGTTGGTTTGTTGAATTCACTCCCTATATATGTTAAAAAATTTAAGAGAATATACAAAGATATATAGTTAAAAGAAAGTTTGAAAAACAAATAGTGAAAGCGATTATTACTTTTTTTATATGAACTTCAATATTTTGGCGTTGGTCTAATGATTAAAACGGACTAGTCCAAGCCTGGACCGAGCGAAAACTCAAGATTGATGGATATTTTGAAGTGTAGATCCAAGCATCCGTCCTATTTTTTTAATCGGTCGGCTAAGACCCGCATGAAAAAGATATATATTCGTTTAAGGAATGTAACAATAACAGAGTAATTTAGTAGCAATAAACCAATTATTTTACAAATTATGTTTATACAACTATTTTCATACATACTTTAGATACTACTTTTAATCGTTGCATTACTAGAAATCTAGGAGATAAAAAGGTCTAACCTTTTTTCATGTCTGCTTCTTCATACATTTTAGACAAGATTACGGATATCATCCTTTACGTATGTAGACAGTTTCAAGTATCATCTTTTATCTTCAAAAAGCGTCAATATCATCATTTGTGTTAAAATTTTGTTTCAGGTTTCATCCTTTAACCTTACTCCAATTAAATCTTTTCATTAATTCATGTCACATGCTAAACGTGTGAGGGCAATTTAGGTATTTATTTTTTCTGTTTTGTATTTCATATTTGATCACAAAAAAAAATAGTTTAGGTAAATACACTCTCTGAACCTATTGGTCTAACTTGATTAGTAGATCTTATTTATTATGTTTTGGAACGCATTTGCATAATTATGTTTGCTTAGACACTAAGGGATGGGTTCAAATATGGAGAAGGCTTAGGGTAAGAAGGCTAAGGAGGGCTTTGGTAACGACACGTGGCAGGAGGGAATTTTTTAAGGAGGGGTGCATTAGTAATTGTGTCCGGCTCGCCAAAAAAAAAAAAATTTTTTAAAAGTTTCAAAATTAAAAAAAAAATCAAATTAAAAAAATATATATATTTCAAAAAAAATTTTATTTAAAAAAAAATCAATTTTTTTAAATTAACGCCCAGAAAAAATAAATTTTTTTTAAGTTTACAAAAAAAATTTTAATTTTTTTTTTAAAGTGAACTGGACCCAATCATTGTGTTTTTTATATGCATCATTGTGTTATACGATATGTAGGTTTTTGTATCATGATTTGTGTTTTACGACTGTCATTGTGTTATACGACTGTCATTGTGTTATACGACTATCATTGTGTTATACGACTTTCATTGTGTTATACGACTTTCATTGTGTTATACGACTGTCATTGTGTTATACGATTGTGACGATATTACCCTTTATGCCTTTTCAAAGTT
>WOUH02000012.1:5558406-5578134 GCA_009936405.2 Stevia rebaudiana
ACTTAACAGAAAAACTTAACGAACGTTAGGATAAAGGACAAAGCGTGCAATTTGTTAATATATAAAGGACGATTCTCGTCAATTTTGAAAATAAAGGACATGTACCGCAAAATAGAGTAAACATAAAGGACGATTTATGCAATTTACTCTAAAGAAATTGATGTGAATGCTCTAACCCAAATAGAAATTAATTATGTTATGTCATATTTGGTTTCCAATAATATATTAGCATGTTCCAATTGAAAATGACAAGAAATAAGCTTTGAATTTTTTTTGTTTAACTCATACACTTTAACCTTGGCTTATGGTGACACTTTAACCCAAAGTGATCACTTGATTCAGGAGGTATGATATATTACTGTATTAGTATAAGGCACAAATGTGCAAATACACTAAATAATTTCATGGAATAGTTTCAAAACAAACTTGGTACTTTACTTAAACGGTATTCGAGTAACAAACTCGGTACTTTTCAGAACAAGCGATATATTTATGATGTTTAAATCTTGGATTGGGATATCAAACTTCATTAAACGTTGATTATAATATGATGATGATGTGAACTTTTAATATACAGAGTAAATTGAGTGCAAATTATCCATGTCATTACTCAAACACATTTTTGTATAGCACGATTGGCTTCATACAGTCTCTTGTATATGCTGTCATAACCGAGCGATCGTGGAGTGAATGGAAGCTCAATTCCAACACTAGAGTATTCTTGTCTATTTTTCAGGTAATTAGTAATATGTTATCTCATTTGGTTAACTTGATAATATGAAATCATACTTAATTAAACTCATTAACTTTAGACACAATTGTATGCATGACAGGGAATATGTTCACTATTAGTTCTATTCTTGGTCATGGCAGCGGTACATTTGCAAGGTCCAATGTTCGTGTCAATTTTCTACCCGTTGGTGCTTGTTTTTGTGGCCGTAGTTGACTTTCTTGTATTTGATGAGAAGTTGTATGTGGGAACGTAAGTTAACCAAATACACCATTAAAAAATATCTTTTACACATACTAATTATCAATGTTGGAGAAGGCGCTAGCCGCTACCTAGGCGGTGAGGTACCGCCTAGGGATTAGTCAGGATTAATCGGAACTAGGTGGATTGAAATTATTTATGTAATTTTTTAAAATTATATATAGATATTAATATATATATATACAAAATTTATATAAAATATATAAAAATAGTTATATTGTTGTAAATACTTAGAAGATTTTGACCAATTTTAATAGATTTTAGCCAATTTTGATTGATTTTACCCAAAATTTGACGAACTTTAACCAAAATTTGACCAATTTTGACCAATTTTGACTTTTTTAACCAATTTTGACTGACTTTTTGGGGATTTTGACCGATTTCTGGCCGCCTAGGTCCGCCTAGCGCCTAGGCAGCCGTCTAGGACAAAATCGAGGGGCGCCTGGAGGCCGCCTAGGCCGATTTTTACGACACTGGATAATATTGACATTGACAGTTAGGTATTTCTGATTGCAGGGATATATTGAAAAGTATGGAAAGTTGTGACATCCTTTTTTGTGTAAACAGACAAGAATCATCTTACTTGTTGGATGCTGTGAGTTACTATGGAAATCTCACTTTTTTATGTCTATGGAGAAAATGACTGTTTTAAGTTTTCATATGTGGCTTATGTGTTTTGTTATGTTAAAACATGTTCTTGGAAGTTTAAGCATATTAGTCAAATATTTCGCCGTGCTAAGGTGTTTTTAGTGATATTGCTTTTTTGTTTGGATAAAAAAATATATACCCTGTAAATCCTACTAATAGCATATAGCTATTTGTAGGATGTGGGAATGTGGGATGCAGACAAACCGTATTTCTATGATGCTGCTTTCAAAGACACCCCAACACGAACAACAAACTAACCTAAATAAACAATCAAGATATATAAAGACAAATATCGAAGAGATTTTGGCAAGATAGATACTAACTTATGTAATATCATAAAATTGTGAAGTGACACATATAAGCAGACGCACGATACATCTCAGTCACATGCAGAGCCTCATTGTTGTAAAATTCTCTGTTCCTAGTACGCAACTAAGCTACATCTATACCCTCTTCAAAAAGTCCGTAACCCTAATCTTATGTCTTCACGTCTTCATAGAGGTGCAAGTCTAATAGATGCAACCTAATCCTTTCATCCCATGTTAGTTTGAGCCTACATCTACTACTCGTTTCCACATTGGGGGGTCTCCACTGCTCTAACCGGCATTGTTGTTTACCTTATTTTCACTTGCCTATACCATCTCAATCTATCCTCACTTATCTTATCCGCTATACTTAGCACCCCCCCAACCTATTTCTAAAGACCTCATTCTTATCTTATCTAGCCTTGTATGCGAACACATTCCTCACAACATCCTCAATTTTGCAAACCCAACTTACTTATATGTGTTTTCTTAAACTATCGAACTACAACCGTATAAAATTTTCTCTTAAATCTAGTTGGGAAGTTCTTGTTGCATAATACCCTTGATGTTGCCTTCAATGTACACTATCATGCGTGTACTCGGTGTGTGATGTCACTATGTATGTCCCCATTGCTTTGTCTGGTCAGTCAGTCATCGTACTCTGCATATTCCACCTAAGGTAGGGTCTGAGGAGGGTACGATGCAGACAACCTTGCCTCTACCCCGTAGGAATAGGGAGGCTGCTTCGTGTGCGACCCCGACTCATACGCCTGAATAACCGTTTATCGTTGCTTTTAACGTTATTTTCACAAAAATAAGTAAAATAACATTAAATTTAGTGCAATTTTACACATGAGCCTAGACATGTATACATTATGTGTGTATAGTTATGACTAAAGGCTCTCTTAAAACTAATAGCATGCAAGAAGGAAAGTTAACCACTACGTGGACTAGGCAACGTGAACCTAAAACTATGTACAAGTGAAGTCTTTAAGCCCTAGAAAAGACATGTATGCCATCCCCTATAAATCTCTAACTTTTATATGACGTCTCTAAGTTCCAACTCCTACACTGGTCATGTCCTCAGAAAGGTGCAAGTCTAACGGATCATCTTTGATCGTCTCATTTCACATCAGTTTCGTTCTTCCCTCTTCTCTGCTTCTCCTTTACCGTGAGGGTTTCTACGCTCCTTACAGGTGTTGTCATCTGCCAACATGCCTGAACCATCTCAGTCTACCCTTTCTTATTATATCCAAATGCATGCGACCCTTAACCTGTCTCTCAAACTTCATTCTTTATTTTGTCTACCCTCACGTTATCTGACGAGGCACACAATCGTTACCTTTTCAAGGTCAATGAACACAATATGTAAGTCCCCTTTCCTCTCCCTACATTTCTCCGCTAGTCTCATTTTAGTGCGTATTGCTTCTTTAGTATGATACGTGACCCTAGTATGATACATGTCAACGCAACATTACATCGATTAAATTTTGGTTATTTAAAAACAAAATTTGGGTATATTTTTTCTTATAGATTAAATTTTGGATTTTTTTATATGGAATTATGTACTTGTGGATTATTTTTTGAGTTGAGGTTGTAGTTTATGATATTACAGGGTTACCGGTCAGGCCGGTTGAACCGTCCCAATTCTCAGCTAAATCCAGTATGATTGAAAAACCGGTTTTTAAAACACAGATGTTACCCGAGTTTCTCGTTTCATTTTAGCCTCTATCAGTGTTTCCCATAGCTTCATGGTGTGACTCAATAGTTTAATCCCCATTTTTTTCACTAAAACTCCTTCCTCCAAACATCCGACATCTTACCGGTTTTATATATAACTTTAAATAAATCTGTCAGCCACCAAACTCCTTCCTCCAAACATCTCCATGCCTTGATAGGAATGCTATCCGGGCCCACCGCTTTGTCAATGTCAGGTGATGGAGTCCTCACAATGCTCTTGTTCATCTCGGATTCGGAAGCAAGTTTGCCATCTCATTTGGGTGTCCCTCCTTCACTAACGCACGCCCGTCCTCACTTTTTAACGACAATGAAATCAAGGTTTTGATGTTCATGTAAAAACAGACTGGTTGAGGAAGATTCAATGATTTCAAAAGGCAATAGATTATCAATTTTGTATTGAAATATGAATTTTATAGAAATATTTTTTGTAGGAAAGCTAGATTTGTGCTTTACATATTGATAATGTACATGATTTATTTCCAAGAATAACATCTATTCTTCATTGAAAATTAGCTTGCAGAACCATGATATATGAATGATAATAATTGAGATTTGGCTATTTGACTCATTTTATGAATTGCATGTAACGATATATATTTGATTTTCTACTACTTTTTCTACTTTGGTGGACTTGAAATCTTGAAACAATTTTATAAAATGGTATAATTGGGAGGTGATATAGATGATCACAAAATAATCTTTCTTTATTATATTTAAATCTTATTAATGGAATTGT
Source organism: Stevia rebaudiana (assembly GCA_009936405.2). Taxonomy (NCBI): domain Eukaryota; kingdom Viridiplantae; phylum Streptophyta; class Magnoliopsida; order Asterales; family Asteraceae; genus Stevia; species Stevia rebaudiana. The sequence goes on from WOUH02000012.1 coordinate 5,562,827, forward strand.
ATTCTTGTAATATGATTTAATATTGTTTGTTTTGGCTGTGTATGCTCATAATAAATATTGTCTTTCTGTTGTCCCATCATTCATGCCTTCAGCATTTTCTTTATTAATAGCCTTCTTTATTTATATAAAACATTGTAATTGTAATAAATGCTTAGAAAAATACTTCTCTGCATTGACTACTTGTACGTTGTGCGCTTTTACGTACTCAACAGGTTTACAGTTTATGACTGCTGATGAAACCCTAAATTTGTATTTTATCAATGTGGAATATCATTTGCACAGGTTAACAGTAACTGGAGATCATGTAGTGTATTGAAACTCAAAATTGATGCAACTGCTGGAACATGTTTGGTCTTTTTTTTGGTGATATGCTGACAAAACTGGGCTTGGATTGGGTCTGGGCCTGGGCCCGGATTACTGTTCTTGGGTGATACAAGGCCAGAAAGGTGAGAGAATCTGATGAGCTTGTATTTGTTGCGGTGTTGACTCTATTCAGGTATGCGAGTAACATATGATAAATTTAAGTTTGTTTCAGCAGAAGTGATTTGGATCCATTTATTTACACACGGGTCATTTCTGATTACATTTTATTTTTAACGGGTCAAACTGTTGGAATCAAAATAATTAGCAATTGAGGAAACATGCCGAATGGATTGAAGGGGCTCAAAGTGTATTATTAAATTGTACAACTTCCCTAAGTTGTTTACCATAGTAAGTTACATTTCTATTGAAATATATATATATATATAGTGATTTTAGTCATATTCAACACTTATTAAAATTTGATTATTTTTAGGCCAAGTGTTTTTGGTAAAAATCCAACCTGAACAAAATGTTACCTGTTTTAGTTGATTTGTAAAATAAGGTCACCTGATTGTCCTACAAATATTTTTTATTTGTTCATTGTATCTGGCATTTTACCCACCTGTCCTACATTTTGGTCGAAACAAAAATCATCACTGGAATCTACTCTTATTGTAATGATGTTTTGTTAATGCTATTTAAGGACAGTTTGTTTGGAAGTATTAGTTTTATGAAGGTAGAAAGTAGGGTCAACAAGCAAAAGGTGATCAAGAATAAGGTACTATGATCGACTGTGCAAACTTTGGAGCCGTCTTGAATCTCATTCGTAATATTTTTTGTCATGTCCAGAGACGACGCGTTTGACACGCTTTTTTACACTTTATCATGGTTGTGTTAACTTGATGAAAGCGATGCTACAAATTAAAGGTAACTTGAGGTTAATAGTGTAAACATCGTACGGAATATAGATCTCGTATGAATGTATGATCATATATTCATATTCTATTTACCCAAATGCTCGTCTAGAATAGATATAATTGTATGTTGGTATCGATAAAGTTTGCCAAGGGTATCATCCTTTTTTAAAAAATCTTCAAATATGTAAAAGTAAAATGTTGTATTTGGATTATCACCGAACGTTATGCGTCTTAGAGGTATCAAGAATTTTTTTTTTCATAAAGTTGAGGGCTTTAGGTCCTGTTACCTCATAATAGACAAAATCTTTAGATTTAAAATATATTAGAAAGTGTTCAAGTCTTGAAAGAATTTAGATTCTTATGTCAATTTCTTTTTGGTAATTAATAGAATCGTTGTTTAACAGCCCATAGAAAGCTTAATTATCAACAAAAGAGACGTGTAGGTGGGGTCATATATGGGGCTCGCTCACCTAACGACGTCGCTTTTTGTAAAGAGCGTGTCTGTTTCACCTTCCTTTTCCCTTCAACTTTATTTGAGATTGATTGGAATAAACAATTTTTTATGTAAGTAGCCAACTAGTAATAATATTTTAGTTTTTAGTCAGTTTTCAGGTTTAGTCTCTCTTTGTTTTTGTTATTTATCAGCACTTGAAGTTAACAACTGTGACTTTGGTGCACATACGTTTTCCAAATTTTTGTCTTATTGATATAGCCATCGTATAGTAATGCATTTTTTAGCCATAGTTAATTAAATAAATTATGCATTTTTAGGATGAATATCTCAAAAGGTTTGATTGAAATGACCTCGTCCTCAACTATCTCTTGTCAAACCAGTTTTAATTCACATGTTAGGAAGGCTAGACTAAAGTTTAATTAGAAACAAAATGTACTAAAATGAAGCTGTACTTGTTCTGAAACAACTTTAAACATTTGAATGTATAGTTTACGAAAAAATATAAAATAGTCTTGGTGTAGTTTTTGTTCAAAGTCTTAAAGTGAAGTGGCAAAATGAAAATAGAAATATATTTTACGATAGGTATTGTAATAACACGTGTACAACCTGCGAATAAGATATTATTTCTGGACCACCTCCGTAACTCAGTTTCTTTATCCTTATCCATATTTAATTTCTTAAATTCCACTCCTTTTTTTTATATTACCACACCCTCATAATTCAAATTTGTTTTCTAGTTTCAATGTAAATAAATTGCGAGAACTTAAGCAATAGTACATGACTAAGGTGTTTTTTTTCTTAGAGGTAAAATGTCAGTACTCAGCGAATCATATTTGCAGACATCTATAGAAGAAGAAGAGATGGATCAAATCTCTAAAGTCTGTAAAAAGAAGACTGTTTGTAATTTAACTTCTTTCCATCAATATGTGAACCTTCTTATATTTTGACCATTTGATTTCCTTCTTACTAAACTGATGAATTTGCATGGTACATCATAATAATCCAAGAAAGTCGGAAGAAACCAACACAAAAACGAGAATGATCAAAACATATTAGAATAGCATTTTGCTAAATTGATGGATTTGCATCATCTTGTGTTGTGTATTATCACTCAAATGATTTTAGCTATGAGCATCCCAAAAATGTTAACAAATTGAGAGTATGATCAAATTTAACCAATCTACAAATCCATTCACCAAAATTATCAGTAACGATTTATCTCGAATTGTTCATTCACTAAAATTGGATAAATTGGAGCTAAAATTAAATGTTTATCATGCTCTTATAGCTACAAAATCAACTCGGATACAAAATTAGGATCGGAAACAAGTATATTTAACCTTGCTACAGAAGGGGCAAGCTTCGTACTGATATCGAACAACATCCTTAGCGACGGTAGCAACGGGAATACCACTTAACGACAGAGACAACTTAGTAGTACAGGAGTAGGCGCCGGAGGATTTGGATCCTACATATGCAAGTATATAAGATTTCCTCATTGTTGCGGTTAATCGGATTTTATGGGTTGGTTTAGAGTTCCACGACGACGGAAAGTAAAAAAGCTTTGTGGAGTTTAGAGCTCGCAACTGTGTTCTGGTGAGTGTGGTGACAGGGGTTAGGGGGCGACGGTTGAGAGCGTGGTCTGTTAGGGTTTCAAACCTTGAAGATGTCAGAAGTCACAAGTCCAGGTCTGTTGAAAGAAGTGAACGCACAGACGTTTTTAAATAAATAGTCTTTTAAAAAACAAACACTCTACAAACGCTTACCTCTACACATGGTATGCGTGACAGACAAAAATAAAAAAAGGTTTGAAGACTTTTTTCTTCAAAAACAAACGCCTCTTAAATCATGTTTATAGTATTTAAATACAAAGAGTGGTGGTTGTATAATGGAGCCCTGGAAATAGTAACTCTTAAAACTAACCAGAGTTAAAAAGATAACTATAGACGAGTGTAGAGGCAATCAGATATTTATCACCAGCCTTCTATATATAGTAACTGAAGTAGCTTCAAACTTGAATACACAGATTAAAAAACCATAATCATAACCATGTGGGATGAATCTGTAGCCGGACCCGAACCAGATCATGGCCTTGACAAGCTCCGAAAAATCACCATAGTGAAGGAAAAAGGTAGAGATTAACATCTATCTATATGTCATGTTAGTCGCGTAAATTACGAAACTAGATCGATCTAACAGTTTATCAGTATTCAAGTTTAGTCGGTTAGTTGAAATTTGTTCGGAGAAATGAGATCGTAAGACCGATTAATGTTTTAATTTTGAAACTAGCTAGCGATTGGTTTGAACTATACAAATGTGAATTTTTTTTTTTTTTAATTTTGAATTTGTGAGATGTAGGAGAAGGAAGCAGTAAGTTCCAGAAGTCTCTATCGATGCCGAAGAGTCCAACGACGCCGGGAACTCCGACGACTCCGTCACCGACGGCGGCGCGTAAGGAGAACGTGTGGAGGAGTGTGTTTAATCCCGGTAGAAACCTAGCTACCAAAGGTGTTGGATCCAACTACTTTGATAAGCCTAACACCGCCGGATCTCCGACGGTTTATGACTGGTAACTAATTTACATGATCTACTAAAAAAGTTTAGGAGTGTAATTAATTACACATATGTAAATTAACTTGAAAACATTTCAATTTCTAGATCTCATCTTATCATTTATTATCGACTTCATGAGTTCATGTTTGATTATTTTTTTCAAATTTTTTTTTTAATTTATGCAGGCTCTACAGTGGGGATACAAGAAGCAAACATCGTTAAACTTCTAAAGTCACAGGAGGGTGACCTGTAAATATGCAACTCTTTATCTCGTTGATCGCCACGTGTTGATGCGTTATTTCTGTTTTGAAGAAGTGTACTACTGTACTGTATATGAGTTATGATGATGGTATTGTAGGCGGTTGGATGAATGGTATGGATGGTGGATAAGAGCTACGTACGTACTACTATATCAGCGTGTTATGTTTTATGTAGATGGTTTCATCTTAGGCTTGAATAGCGGGCCGGTTTAATAATTTTTGTTTATATTATAATCTTATTAATATAAGATTAGTAAGATTTTTGTTTATATTATGGTATTGTAGGCGGTTGGATGAATGGTATGTAGATGTTATCCTTTGCTTGTCAGTTGGTTTCAACGCGATTACGATAATACCCTACTCAATTATGTGTTGATTTTAATAATTTAAAGGTGACCCAAGATAGCAATGTATCAATATAAAATTATTAATTATGTGGACTTATTCGTCATGGAATTGTAGACTAAAAAAGAATAGAGGTACCGGGGACAAGATAGATAAGATATCATATCTGTGAAGAGTCTAAAACATATAACATATGAATATATGATCACGAAATTTTTTTACTTACAGATTTTTTTTTGTTTGTTACGTTCTTTAAATTACTGTATCATACAAGGAGGAGATTGTTAATTTGTTATAATACAAATTACAAAAATCATGAGAAGTACAAAAATCGTGAGAAGGGTAGGAAGGAACACTGTGATAACACTTGGCAAATTCGAAATAAACATAAAAGGGTATTTTCGTCTTAATAGAATCACATAATCTTAAAACAGAAACGTAAAATTAGGGATGCGTATTTCATTCAGACGGTTATGTTCTTTATTCAATTTTTCGATTTGTATTATCCAAATCCTCAAATTAGTTTTGTTCGTTACTATCAATTACAATTTCGCAGAGATCAATGATATCGTATTAATTGTTAATTTTGCATGATTAGTATATTGTGTATTTATCAGTTGCAGCTAAACTTTTGATTCATGATACGAATGGATTTGTTTTAAACTTTGAACATCGAGTTGTATATTGTTTAAAAGACATCTAAGAAATTAATCCGTATTCAAAAAATGATACGTATTCACAGTGCAATTATAATCCAATTACAATGCAATTATTGTATCAACTTAGTAGTTTTTTTTTGTTAATTTATGTCTCCTTCAAATGATCGGAGCCTCTCACATGATGATAGGAAGTTGTTTTTCACGTACCTTCAGTGTAGGTTAAAAGAAATTTAAAACAAATAGTACGTATATTTGTCAATACTGGTATATAGTATTGTCATATTGGACCGTATTATTTATTATAATTAAGGTTTAATGTTTTCTATAATAGAACGTATTTAACATATAATGGTACGTATTGTTTTCTAACCCGAACGTACGTTCCACTTAATATAGTATACGCTCCAAAATATCTCTTGTTGGTCCATAATTAATACATGTAAGTACGTAAGAATTTTATGGTGGAAACGTATGCAAAACATTATCAATATTAACACTTATTTGCATCTACCTAGAAACTTCTCTAATGATTTTCTACGCTTGTACGTATTTACATATCTTTTGGTTTTTTTCAATTATATTCGGTTTGTTTATCGGAAAAGATGGTCTGATTTGGTTTTATCAAGCAAACGAATAATCAGATGCACCCTTTGATTTCGCGTTTACGTTTCATAACTATGATGTTTCCGGCAATCCGTAATTTTGGAAACAGGAAAAAATACGTTTTTACCCTTTTCGCAATTATATCGTACAAACAAATAAGTGATTCTAACTTATTATTTACGCTTTTGCCGCCGTGAAAATCTTGACCATACAAAAACCTAGATCCACGGACCACGTTCCTTCCTACCCTTTGCACCAAAAATACACTTTCTACAATAACTGTCCCCCATACAAGAAATTAAAATTGTCTTTACATAACTTTTATCAATATTTAGATGTTTTAGTTTTCCACAATCCATCATCATCGTACTCTGTATATCCCACATAAAGGTAGGGTTTGAGAATGTAAGATGAATACAAGTTTTACCTCTACCCCGTAGGAACAGAGAGGCTACTCCAAAAGAGACCATCGGCTCATGATGCCTGATTAACTGTCAACTCAACGCTTTTAACGTTATTTTCACAAAAATAAGTAAAATAACGCTAAAACTATTGCAATTTCCCTTGAGGGTCCACACATATATATATACATTATACGCGCGCACTGCAAATGGGGCGTTTAGTTTTCCACCATTAACTTTTTGCGATCTAATCCCACCATTAGTTGATTTTCGGACCCTTTCCCAGCATCAGATGATTTTCGGACCCTTTCCTTTCTACGGGTATGGTTGATGAGTATTGACGAGTCTTCACTTGTGTGAGGATAAACTGAGTGAGACTTTGACATCAATCTCACTCATGTGAAGGTCCTTAATATCTCACTCATGAGAAGGGGTATGATTATATGATGGTGATTTGAGAAGGGGTATCATGGGTGAGTGCACTCACCCATGTGAGTAATATAAGTTTCACGTGGGTCGTTAGCACCACCCTCCTCACGCCCTTCTTTATGCAGGTGAGGAACAGGGTTTCACGTGGCTCATGATGTGATCATGAGCTGCTCATCGACCATACTGCATGACGTTTCACGTGACTTATGATGTGATCATGAGCTTCTCATTGACCGTACCAAATGGGCTAATATTCATTAGAATTCAAGTATAAATGCAATATAGCAAAAATAACTTATTTGATGATTGTATCAATACATCTTTGGGATATGGAAGAACTTTAAGGTGCATATAATTGTTGGTATGTTTATTAAAGTCAGTTCTTAAATCGAGAAGGTGTAATAACTTTAGAATATCAACTAAGCAAAAGACGAGAAAGCATGAACACTAACAAGTTTGATGTAAAATGTTGATAGAATACAGACTAGAAATGCATGATTGTTGGATTGTAGTGTTGTCAATTTGTCATCAAAGTGACTGAGGACATGTTTGGTTGGGCAACAAAGTACATGACATGTTCGGTAAAGCATTCTTGTAGCCTTTTTTAGTAGGCAAACACTCCAAGAATTTGTATAAAAGAAGCAAGAGTTAATTTCAATTTTCTTAGTAACTAGGAACATGGAAATAGTGGAGTTATGCTAAATGCAATTACTAAAATAAAGGAAACATGGAATGATGCTAATTGACTTGGTCTTGGAACCTCTTCGGCTTTAACCGATGCCCACTTGGGCCGCTCCTGACTCATGTTGGACTGCTTCTATGGGCTTAACTGACTTGCCTTCTCCCAATCGGCTTTTAAGTGGTGATTGGGTAGGATCGCATCAAGTTCTATGTTGTTTTTGCGGCACTAACAGTTAGAAGAGTTAGCAATTAATTAATCTTGTGATTAAAAGACCTTTAATTTGTTTAATAAGTGTCAGAGATAATAGATCATGAATGTAGAGTATCAATCGTTTAAACTTTGTCTTAAAAAGCAAACAAAAGTATTGTCTTGTCATATTCGAATCAGGCAAAGGAGATTAGTTACTACACAAGTCAATATTCATGTAACATATTGAATTTTGACACTAGACCTTATGCTTACTTGACGCATGTTTACTTCACCAATATGACCTTCAGCCCAAATAATGAAAATAAAGTCCGGTTACACAAGCCATTATAGATATACGATCATTGATTTGTGACCATACCTAACATACTTGATCACAATTCTCTTATTCGTATCCTAGCAACATGACAATTATCAAGAGTCGACCTTTTTATATATATCTATTGTGTACCGTAATATAGATAGATAGATAGATAATTGATAATATAATTAGGGTACTACAAAAAACCCAAACATTAATTATGCTCCGGTGTTAATTTATATCGACAAATTTCTCACATGTCATACAATTCTTCACAGGTCTGAGTGATCGACCACTATCAAAATGACCTTATGACCCAAATGACTTCTTCCTGTAGACTATAGTCTGAAAAAAAAAACACTAAATTAAAACCTGACCAAAAAAAAAAAATTAAAACCGACCAGTCAGCTTATATTCCAAACTTTTTTAATTTTACATGTATCAAATACGATTAGAGATAATATAATAGTTTTAAATGAAGAAAGATGTATATGAGACTATTAGTCATGTTTAAAATTTATTATTTTGGAAACAAGAGAGCTTACTAGATTGTTTTGAGAGGAGATTTTGGCAATATTTGACATGTTATGATGATCTTCCAACAGTTGCAATTCATCAGTCAAAGGATTTATAACAACCGGTTCATCAGATGAAACCATGTCATATCGTGGGCCCTTAACTACCAGCAACTCAATCTCATCAGCTTGCAAACCATTTTCAGTAGCAACATACTGATACAAACATGCATTATCATTAAACCAACATACCATTAAAACTTATAAATGCAAAAATAAATAAAAAAATATGCTACCTGGCTGATATTAGTAGTCAACGTGGTCGGCTTGCAGCATATATATACATTTTGCAAACTGGGTGTATCTTGTTCATCCAAAGATACAAGCTTTAGATTGATATCTAGCTGGAAATTAACATTATCATATAAAAAGTCAAAACAGCGTTTAGAAATTACTACTTCATCTCAAAAATTCCACATTTGACTTTTATATGAGCACAGCTTTTGATCTTCAAATCCAAGGAAAGACTGTTTCATTTTGTTGAACAAATAAGAAATTGAGTTAATTACACAAATGGTCCTTGTGGTTTGTGAAAATTGAACTTTATGCTTTCAGTTTTGTAGTGAGATTGGTATTAAGGCTAACTTATGTTAATTTTTTCGTTAAACTAGGGTGAAATGACCAAAACACACTCTGACTTATTGAATAATTAAAGTCGAAGAGTATTTTGGTCATTTCACTCAAACTAAACAAAAATATTTATCGATGTTATTCTTAATATCTAAACTCATTACAAAACTGAAAGCATAAAACCTAAACATGTTACTCTTTAGTATTTACCCTTAGTACCAAAACATCTATTTTTTGCAAACTACAGGAACCATCTGTGTAATTAACTCTTAAGAATTAAAAAATAATTGATTTACCTCATCATCATTTTGTGGTAACTTTTGGAGATGATGAATAAGCTTAGCCTGTTGACTGTTTCTTGCACTCTTACCAGTACTACTTTGACCACCATGGCGCGTATGACTCCTCATACCGCCACGACCCCATGCTAAAATATCCGGGCTGGTAAAAAGCCCAACAGGCCCACCAACCGCTTTTCTAGAACCTTCCGTTTTATTATCATAAAATCCTCCACTTGATGATGGCAATGAAGACGGTCCACCTGACCATCTTTTGTATCGTATGGGTCTCCCTTCATTTGAGGGTTCCGCTTCGTCTGTAGAAGATGAGTATTTAACTCCGTCAGCATCGACTTCGTTTTCAGAATCTTGTGGTTCATTAGACCTTTGACGTTTTCGCCCCCTGAGGTTTCGTGTGTTTGACTGTGATCTTCTGGTGTATGCAGTCTCTGTAGCTTTAGCATTTGTTCGCTTTTTTCCAAGCGCTTCTAGCTGGCGGCGAGAAGTTTGGGCAATCGATGCTTGAATCTGTAACATTACTCAAAAATAATAATAATTAAGTAACAAGAATGAATCTAAAACTTCTAAATAATAATACTTGAAATAGAAATAATTTGATTTTGAATTAACCTGTTTATTCCGAGCTTTTTCATCATCAGAAAAGGCCAATTCCTTTGTTCCGGGAAAAAAAGCATGAGAAGTTTAAATGTTTTATTAATAGAAAAACATTATTATATTAACAAAAATGAAGGGCGAATTGGTAAAAGTGTACCTCTGCCTCGTATTTATCAATGTCAGGGTACAATAATGCGATCAACGCATCAAAATTAGGATCATCTCTCAACGAACGACGGCTTGCACAATGAGCACGACAAGCAGGACATTCGTTGTTCCTATTAATAAAATAAGTCAAAAGTTAAAAAAGACAAAGTTTGACTTGTGTTATCCAAACATTTTAATACATACCCAAGTCTCATTGATTTGTCAATACATTCTCTACAAAACCTGTGAAGGCATTCCATAACTTTTCTGGTCTTCCGAATTATACCTATATGAAAAAAAAAGAGCATTAAAATACGATTTTAATTTAAATATCCAAATAGACAAAAATATGTCATTCTTAATTAATTTTTTATAGAGGTTCAGCATATGGTATAACCAAGAGTATACACATCTGGATAACTTGATTAAATTTCATTTATTAGTTTTCTAGTGATTAACGTATCCTCTAGGTAAACCATATCACAATTTATTCGTGAACCATGCTTGCCTGAATGAGAAATTCATATTATAATTTACTGGAATATAAAACTGGAAATAGTACCTAAACAAATTGGACATTGCACGTCCTTGCGAACTTCGACTAAGTTTACATAAACAAACCTGCAAAAAGATACTATTTTTAAAACATGCTTTCTGTTTCAGCAACATGAATTTTTTAAATCCATCACAGATATGACATCTTTCTGCTAACAAGAATAAACTATAACTGTATTACTACACCCAATATAAACAAGAAAACATATCTTGATTATCAATAGTTGCAATTCATCAGTCAAAGGATTAATAAAACTGGTTCCTTTGCAAGACATAATGAAGTTGAGGCCTTAATTGCCAGACATTATCATTTTAAGCATATATAAGTATCATTACTATTACAGTATTACTTTTCATCATCCATTGGTAATACAAACCATATAAACAGATTGTATGAGAGAAAATTTATATAACAAGAATGGGAAAAATGGAGATGTTTTGCTGGCTTGACTACTGCAGAGTTGTAGTGTTCTACCAAAAAGCAATAAACTATAATATTCGCATATTCCCAATACAAATACCTATTATCTTTAACAAATCTACAGAAAAACTAATACAAAATTCAGAATAAGGATTCCACCACTATTGGTACATAATTATCTCTCTCACACTGCACAACTTTTCCCCTTCAAATCCTCCCATATTGATCTTCAAAAATTAAAGGGAACAAAAAAAAAAATTGTACACCTTTCTGTAATTTGTAATAAGAAAACTTTTAAACAAAGGAGTTTTCCAGAGTGTCTGATTTATTGCATTCCATATAGAAGAATTCAGATGGAATAACAAGAAAGAACAAAAATTACACAAAGGAAAGCTTTTCAAGTATGACAGAAGATTTATATAGTGAACTAGTGGTAAAAACATAAAGTTTGGTACTTGAAAACTCAAAAGAAAACGCTTACATTCCCATTCTACCTCTGAAGTGAACACAATAACAGAAACTCAGTTGGCCAAATATATTATTATTACAAACGAAGGTAGTTAAGGGCAGTAATGCAGTAAAAACATCTGCTTTTTTAACATCACTGGTTGTGTATGACTTTAATATACGAATCCTATAAACCACTATACTTCATTTAATTACATAGCATATAAATCAAATTTGGTAAGTTTATCAAGCTTTTGGATAAGTTTAAATATAATTTGTTATTAAATAAGTTTTGAAAAGCACTGGCTTTCCAAATTTAGAAAATGCATGGTATCGCTCACTACTGAGAACATAGATAATAATCGCATTCACAAATTACATGTTTAAAAGGAAAAGTTAGTGGTTATAATATATCTATTTCTGTAACATGTTGCAAATCAGTGCTCTTTATAAACACAAATCATCCCTGAAATTGGTTCAAATTCCCAGTTTCTCACTGCTCATAATTTATGTTTTGGTTGCCACATATTTTTCAGATCCAAAGTAATTTATATTCAGTGGACAAACTTTCATAAAACCACCATTTCAAGCTTCAAAATTCCAACTTCTATTTGGGAAAACAGGATCCCAACGAATTGCCTCAGATAAAAAGAGCCAAAATTTAGAGAAACAAAATATGAAATTAAAATTGTGTTTGGTGTGGCAACAATAGGAATAAGTGGATAACTACACTACTCGAGGTGTTCAGATCCAATGCGACAGATGAGCATTTAGTGAATTCAATTACTCAAATAAAAAAGCATGCAGATCTTCAATCACAACAGACCATACGAACAATCAAAAACACACTTAGCAGATTATAAATCGCAACTCGCATAGACACAAACAGAAACATAGGGCAACTAATCTATCTGTACAGGTAAAGATATAGCAAAAGTGAACAGTAACACACTCGTCTTTGTCGCTGCCGCTAGATGAAGGGCTTTCATCATCATCCGACTCCGCTGATCAGAAAAACAAAAAATCAAGTAATCAACGCTAATGCGGAACCGAAAATCACGTCATTCGAACGTATGTCTACGACAATTATAAAAAAAAGAAGTTTATAAACAAACCTTGTTCCTCGTGTTTTACGTCTTCTTCATCAGATTCATCGGAAACATTCTGATTATTGCGTTTCAGCTCAACATCACCATCTTCATCTTCAGATGCAGAATCATTCGAACGATTTTGAGCAGGCATTGACTCTAGTCGCCGCCGGTAATGCCACCGAACGATATTACGGTGCGAGTGTGTGTGTGTGTGTGTGTGTGTGTGTTAAGACGCGAATAAGTTTTGTGTGTTGTTCCAAAATTTACAATCAGAGTTTTGAAGGAATATTTCAGTTCATACCCTTGACTTTCCTCCTAAATTAGAGACACGTATGCATTCCTAAGGGGTATTGTGGTAAATTTAATTGGGCAATCATTATTTCTAGTGTCGATGGGTTTCAAGTTATCAATTCGTGAAAGAATTTGTATTTATCGTTTGTTAAAAACCTCACAATAAGCCTCAACGGTGTGTCAAGCGGGTAAGGGATCGGGTTTTCTTTAGCTTACGGAGGGCTAGACGGTCGTATTGCCTGAAGTTCTTATGGATTAACTTACGGGCTCACAAGCCCGAAGTCCATCGTTTAATCCTACGACCGTTGGACAAAAGTTTATATAAGCATTACACCATTTAACTCATTTCTTCCGCTCATTTCTCTCTACATCTTCTAAAACTTTCTCTTTAAACACTCAAAATGAACCAAAGGAAAACTCCCACCACCTCGAAAAAAAAAACCAAAAGATTCCAACTCAAGGTTCATTCTTCTCAACCAGGTTCGAGTTCTCGTCCTCAGCCGACACCCGGTTATTCTCCATATCCGATCAATCCCGGTTATTCACAACAACCGACATTATACAACCCGTACCGACACTCGATTATTCTCAACAACCACTCTCGCTCTACTATCAAACACCCTCACCATTTTACTATCAATCACCACAATAGCAACCTCAACAATCAACCGGGTCTTCTCAACCAACCCACAGGTTCCCTCGATGAAGAGTTCAACTCGTTGAGGATGACGACTACTACGTTCCTACCGAAGAAGAACAAGTTCAAGCGCACCAAGAGTACCAGTGGGAGCAACAAGTACAAGCCGATGACACCCAACGATGTGGAAAAGGAAAGTTTTCAATTCAGAGGCAAAACGCCCGCCAGAGAGGGAAGTTACTGCCATGTGTAGAGCTTGGCTAAACATATACAAGGACGGTTCGGTCGGTGATCAACTAAAGGCTGACCGTTTTCACCGCGAGTCCTATAACACTTCTCGACCACACTTGGTGGAACGACCCGACATATCCACCAACTCAATTCCAAGTGGGGTGCCATAAACAGGAAGATGAACCAATTCAACGGGCTGCACATTAAAGTGGAAATTTCAGTTATATAATAAATAATATTTTTTAGTTTATTGTAAGTTTTAATTTGGTTATCTTTATTTTAGGTTCGCCGATTGAGGAGTTGGATGTCCGACGACGACATTATGGAGAAAATCCAAACTCGAAACCGCGTCATGTACGACAAATGCGGTTTCAACCTTATTTTTGCTTGGGAAATTGTCAAAGATCACCCAAAATGAAAAGGGATCCCAACCATGGGTGAGGAGTTTCAAAAACACTCCCAACCCTCCAAAAATATAGAACATCTGGGTCTGAAAACGAGGGATCAAATGATCCTTTGAATTTCCAATTCGATCTTAACGATGAATCACCCACCGCCCCGTCACGAAGGACAAATGGAGGAAACTCGTCGCCGGGTCGTCAAGCAAAGTAGAGAGCTTGGTTGAAGTTCTCCCTGAATACAAGGCGGCAAAAGACTTGAACGAGAAAAAAAACTAGAATACCATAGAGAACGAGAAGAAACAAAAAAGAAAAGAGAATAAACCGCCATTCAAGTCTTTGAGCGTCAAGAGCAAATGATCTTGACGGATCAATGGAATGTCGATTGGGCGACGTTTACTACACCGCGCGAAAATCTTACCGAGCTGTATTTGACGATTATTCTCCGAGAGAAGCGAGAAATTGGATCGAGATAAGGGTGACCGTGTGATTTTTGGTCATATTTTTTAAAAGCATGTTTTTATTTAATTATTGTGTTGTCTTTTTTTTAGTTTTACTAATTATTATGCAATTTTTATGTTTTATTTTAATGAATTGTGGTTTTTTTTTTCATTTGAAGTTTGGAGAGGGTACAATTACATATGTTTAGGGTTATAAAGAGTAAAAGTGATGTGACATAATGTAGCAAAATATGATTGGAGAGGGCTTTATAACTTTAGGATACCACACTTCCGAACTTTCAAGTGGAAACCATGTGGACAGACGTTTTGAGTTAAATTAGTAAGGTTAAATAAACTGTAATCAAATTATAATCAGATTACACAGGTCGTATGTGGACAGACGTTTTGAGTTAAATTAGTAAGGTTAAATAAACTATAATCAAGTTATAATCAGATTACACATGCGTAAATGAATTGATGTTTAAACTTAATAAATAT
>WOUH02000012.1:5578234-5596053 GCA_009936405.2 Stevia rebaudiana
TATGTCTCTGAATAATCATTGCTATTGTGTAAATCCGATGAGTGACGTCATCTAGGGGCCAAGCCTGGGAGACGGGCATCACAATTTACGAAGAGAAATGTAGTGTGTTTTACCTGAACTCTATTTTAATTTAATTACCTGAGAATACATGCACAAAATGGGTCAACAATAATGTTAATGAGTTCACAGGTTCTATTTATCTGAGTAAAACTTTTATAATAGTAATGAAATAAAGATCATCAACATAGTTGTAAACCATAATGAGTAGCTGTAAACCATTGTGAATAACTGTAAAATGCCTGGGAATTAGCTGTAACTTGTAACTGTTTTGGTAATAACAGTAAATTATGGTGAATAACTGTGGATGGTTCTAAATGCTTGTAACCACTGTGATTAACTGTAAACTACTTTGTAATTATCTATGACTACTTTGGAAATAACTGTAAACTGTTGTGCTAGATGTGGACCAAGGTACTTTTTATGATTTGTATGTTGGCCAAACATTGGATTAATATTATCAAAAGCACACTGAAACTGACGCTGACTGTATATGGAGTTCCCCTAACGCGTTTACCAACATGAATGAAATAGGCTGATAATGCACCTGTTTTGACCTACAATCAAAGTTGGCGCGACTAACTTAGGTGGGACTTGTCAGACTCGATAGTATTATCTATAATTACCTCGCTGGTGAAGTTCATGCTCCGATTGTGACATGACTTTGGGCAATGTAAATACAACCGCTTATGTAATATAAGGAATCATAAAACCATACTTGTGTGCATGAGAATTGTAAGTGTATGAATCTCTGTGTTCAACGAGAATTGTAAGTGAACATGAAATCTTATGAAAACTATAAGTGAGTGTGATGTCCTTGTAAATAAGTGTGATGTTGTTATGTTTACTGGAAACTTAAAATAAGTATGAGATTTTCGTATATACTAAAAAAACTGTAAAATAAGAATGTAATATACGTAATATTTGATGAAAACTTGTACTTAAGCATGTATTCTCCCCTAAAAGAAAAATAAAAGGGTTGTGAAACTCACATGATCTTGTTGGTAGTAGCGAAGGACTACCGTGGCGAGTGAACACCAATCCTACTTGGCTACTACAATTTAATAACTTCTACTTAGGCTTTAGGATTGACTTTATGTTTGAGATGATGATTGTAAAACAGTTTGTTTATATCTGTTAGATATAAGTTTTAGTATATGTATAGTCAAATATATTTATTCACTTAAGTAAAACAAGACTTTATAAGCTTTTGAATAAAATAAAAATAATAAAAATAAGGCATTTTATGTCGTAAACGAGTATTTAAGACTATCTTTTCATAAGACGTCGTAAATGTCTTATTATTTATGTTGTGGTTTCGTACGTTTCTAATGCATGGAAATATGCACTCAAACTTACATAATATAAAGAGAATGATATGCACATGCATGAATGTTTTCATGAAGCCTTATAATTTAGGAGATTACTCAAAAATATGTATCAATACTAAAGCTACATTTTGACAGTTATAAGGTTTTCTTGACCAAAACTAAGTCACTAACAACTTCAACTCTCGTATTATTTGTTGAAATTATCTAAATTTCAACCTTGTAAGATAAAACTAGGTGATACAACATACTTTCACAACTTTTGTTATCATGAAAATGAAAATTTAACTAAGGCAAATGAAACTTACACAATTCATCCATTAATACAACATTTCATGAGAAATCATGACCGGATTGATGAAGGATGATTTGGTATTTCACATTCTTAGTGATTTTAAAGTATGTATCAAATGTCCTAAATATTAAATGGCTAAAGGGACAAAGTGACGTCCACACAGAAGTTATACTAGTGAAGCTTAAAAGAATATCTACTTGTATATAATCTTTTTTCTTATCGGCCACAGTCTTAAATAAATCAATTCATTTATACTCACTAGGAATTCTTTTACGTATGTCATTAACACTTTCTTAGGAAATCTGGACGATAAGGAAATCGAGTCTAAATATATGGAAGATTATCGGTCACGCTTATCGCTGAAACTTGTCTTATGGAGTTTTTAGAGACCTACAACATCAATGGGAACACTAATTTTCCTAATTATAACTTGCGGGAGTTGCAAAAGGTGGTGGAGAAACAAATTGAACTATATCATAAATCACTTTCTGCACGCCTCTTGTATAGGGCATTCCTTCATCATATCTTGTCTCCATAGCATTTAATGCTACTTCCAACAATTATGTTGATACCCTGAATGTGGGAAACTTAGATTTCTTACCAAAACTAAAGTAATCCTCAATAAGAGAAACTAACACAAACATCATTAAGCTGTTTCTCTATTACAATTTAATGTTAGACCCCAAGCATGCTAAGTTTCTAAGGATTTCTAAGGTCAGTGGGAGCAGTAAAAGTCCTTATCATGACTTTCTAGGAGTATAAGAGATGAGGGGAAGAAACTCATTAAATTTTACTTCGAATTTAACTCCGATTACACACCTCTTCTACACCATATTTCACCAACTCTGATACCCTTAGAAACTAATATTGCTCGTTATATACATGAAATAGAAGTACATAACCAAATACCTATTTCACAAAGTTGTGTATGTATCGTAATAAACTCGATCATCAATTCAGGAAGTCATCTAGGTCTAGAAGGCATACTAATGATTAAGTACCCTACTTGATTAACGCTTAAATGGATGTTTTGAAATTTTACCTATCCCACCTCTTCTAATTAAGCCGTTAGCATCAATCAACCTTCTAAATGGAATAAATCTATTATTAGCCTACCCCATTCCATGATTTGAAATAACGTTTGGGATTTGTTTTGAATTACATAAAGGTATTCATAATTAAACTAGATCCAAATGGAGACATTAATAAACGAATAGATATGATTGATTGTTAAAAGGTTATACTTAAAAGAGGGGAACAAATTATCAAATAACTTTATTACCTAACTCAAAATAGATTTCTTTAGGGTCATTATTGTTCTAGAAGCTCATAATAACTTAGAGCTGAATTATAATGAACATTAAAGAAACTTTCCTTAACAATGATTTACATGTTGATAAAATTACCTAAATGTTCTAAACTAAAGGTCAAGAACACTCACTATGTAAGTCAACAAAATCCATGTATGGGTTGATGCAAGCATCGGAATATGATGAAATTGTTATGCAACTCTCTTCATTAAGAATTAAGTGGATTAGTGATCCTACCTCAAGATGAGTGGGAGCAACTAATGCAATCTTGTCTTTATGTAGATGATAATATTAAA
Organism: Stevia rebaudiana; assembly: GCA_009936405.2. Classification (NCBI taxonomy): domain Eukaryota; kingdom Viridiplantae; phylum Streptophyta; class Magnoliopsida; order Asterales; family Asteraceae; genus Stevia; species Stevia rebaudiana. Next base: position 5,581,521 of record WOUH02000012.1, read on the forward strand.
TATATGTTACATGAATGAGTCAAAGTATTATTCACACAATTTTGACATCATGAATATTTGGACATTAATTTCGCCTCATAAGCGTCACTCTAATAAGGTCCTTACATGTGTAACATACATTATTGCTCTCCTCAGAGGATAATAGGATGAATGAGATTAATCCTCTATACTTCATTAATTAGAAGTCTTATATAAGCTTAAGTGTATACTCGTTAAGATATTGCTTAAATTACTATACACCAGACTTATCAAGATTACTTTAAAGTATCTAATAAAGTATTACAATATCTTTTATGATACGAGAAACTATACTTTAAAGAAGAACTGATAACTTAATAGTATTTGACTATTCTTAATAAATGTCAATTTCACGGTATATCCTTGTCAGCAGACATTACTATCATATGGAGGAGGTCATAAGAAACTGTTAATAACAACATAAGTTATAATGACATAATATGTTGCAGATCACAGCTGTCACTAAATGTTGTTAGAAATTTATCAGTAGACTCAGAATTTAATGACTCCATATTAAAGACTTATTGTGTTAAAATTAGTTATCCTTATTTCTTGAACAGTAACAGTTTGAGCGGAGCTGCATTAGCATTCGATACAAGTAAAAATTATTGTTTGCTTATGATTTAAGAACAAGTAGAGCAAGCTAAACCTCTATATCGAATACATTCATTATAACTTATGGATCCAATAACTAAGAGGTCTTTAACATATAAGTCTCATTAATGGCCAATATTAGAGACAAGTTTTTACTGTTGACCATGTACAACTGCACATCGTACCATGAATGGTTAATTATTAATTTTTCCTCTTGTTTAGAATTTGTTATGTCTCTAAATACGTTTATGCATGCCTAAAGACGTATAGACACTAATCATACAAATCAACGTTTAAAAGGCTTATCTGTCAGTTGATCCTAAATTCACATAAATTTTAAATTTGTGTTATAGTATGATTAATGGTGGTCTTGAATTAAATACTGATTCAATGACTATATTTCTCTGCTATGATTACGGTTTAGAACTAAAATGAGTATTAATTTTTTATCAGACTAAACAAATGCTCATAATAAATAATCACTTTGCTAAGTAGGAGAATGTTAGACGAAAATAATATATAAGTATTATTTATATCACTCTCATGATTATTTATCTAGATATATATTGATCAATGATTTTATTATCCATGTCAGATAGGTAATTTTATGATGGACATAGTTATCATTACTATTCTAATTAGGGTTTACCCTTGGGTGTATATATATGTATCTATATATATATGAGATAACTAGGCATAACTGAGGTTGACTGAATAAATCACAAGACCACAATCACCATTCACGAAATCCTCTAAACCTAATGATTTCATAACCTGAGTCTCTCAACCTATTCCATTATAATCATACACTTTAAACGGGAACCCGATCAAATGTGCTCTAAAAAATAACGTCTACCATCAACACTGAGATTACTAGATCACAAGTATGATCCAATAATCTAATCTTAACTGTTTATTATTATTTATCATGTTTCTGTATTAACATATTAGGAATCGATTAACATAAAATCAACAGTAGATAGCTTCGAGCGGTATTGACTCTCGTATGGTGACAAATTAAGAATGAGCATATGGCCGCGTATAGTTAAAATGTAGATGTGCAATATAATATCTGTGCGTTTATAAATATGTCATATGTAACAAAAATCAGAACTGATCACCATGTTATTGATTGTATATAGGTATAATTTCATTTTTGAAAAATAACTTTATATATGGTCACTTGTTAATTGTTAGAATGAAAAATTAGGTGGTTACGGAAGTCAAAAATAGGATGTAGAAAATACATTTTACTAAACACAAAAGTAGCCGCTTTTATGGAATAATACACGTAACTACGTGTCTACGTAAGTGTATAATTCTGTATCTAAAATAGTCATTATTTTGGGACACTAGATATAATATCATGTGGTTGGTCTCCATTCGATCTTTGGAACAAAAATATTGGATGCAAACTAAATAGAAAGCTTTGGTACAGCTACCAATCCCATACAAATCTAAATAGAAATATTATATAAATATATAAACTAATCTTGATCCTGTAATCAAAAGATAAAGTCCATGGGGTTTTCCCACCGACATCTTACTCCCCCTCAGTTTTCATAATTTATATCTTTAGCCCCTTAACTTTCAATAGCCTTTGTAAAACGTCATTTACCTCCTCAAATTTTTAAGTTCAAATTCTTCTCTTTTGTTCTTTAACATATAAAAAAACTTAGTTTTAAGTATTTATTTTTTTTGACATTATAAATTCGACTTGGTGTGTTTCACTTTTTTGCAAACTAGCTGGATTTCAAAGGTTTCGTATCTAACTTTTTTGTTCATTATTTCTCTCTAAGAGGATTCACATCAATATCTCCATCTTTATCTCTATAATTCACTAAAAATCACTATATTTTCTCTCTACAATTCAATTAAATAATAATTTTTTATACCTTTATCACAACTTTTCTCTCTCATATTCAATTAAATAATATTTTTTTCTCTTTCCTATTCAATTAAATAATACTTTTTATATCTTTATCACTACATTTTTCTCTCTCCAATTTACTTTGATGAACAGTGTTTCTCTATATTTACTAGTTTCATCAGTTTCTCTATATCTTCCTACTCACAACCACTATTATACTATCTCTAGTTGCTTGGATTTTGTTTTTTATTTCTACTATATTCTTACTTATTTTTCATTTAATTTGAATTAGGTTGTATTAATATATATATATATATATTAAGGATATTTAAGCATCTAACTCTTAAATATCAATAAAACTAATAATATAGGAGACCGGTAAGACGATAACAAGTTGATTTAGATATGGCTACAAAATCCTATTACGACCCCTCAGTTGAAATGTTTTGGTTCCGCCATTTAAAGGTTCATATGCTTTTCTCCAACCTCAATTGCATAAACCCTAGAATTGTAATGCATAAAATTTGACTCGATTAAGCAACTGTTAGTCACAATTTATTTAAGACTAATGTTTAATAGATCAAAACGAGTAGAATAGGCTTTTGAATTACTTGTTTCGCTTGGAATTGATCAAGTTTGATCCTGTGTTCGTTTTGGTTCCAAATCCGATCCAGTGTGGTTTGAGAGAATTTTGAGTATCATGTTAGTTTAGGATCAAGTCTATGAGTGCTTTTCGACAGTTAATTGCATTCAGTCACATCTTAGCATGTCAATAAATTATGAGTTCTCAAACGAAGGAACTTGTGACTAATTCCCAATTAAGAGTTGATTAACTAAATTCTTTCCTTTGGATCAAGAATAGGGAAAAATCTGAGTATTTAGATTAGGACTCTTGGTGTAGTTTTTCTTTTTAAATTATCTTGTATTTTTCTAGCTTCTTGCTAGTTTTTTTAATGAATTTGGCTGTTCACAAAAAAAAAAAAAAAAAAAAAAAAAAAAAAAAAAAAAGTTGATTAAACCTAAACCTGATTTCACGAGTAGCTTAAACCGGCGCCTGGGGATTAGTTCCCATCGGTTTTGTCACTTGAATCGACAAGAACAAAAGGATTAAGTGTTTGGCGACAACTCGACCAGATTCCGACAAAGGCTGGCAGCCCGGAAAAACGTGGGAAGGGGAGGAGGCGGTCTAAGGGAGGAAACACTTTGGTTTCTGGCAGTTTTAGTCCCTGAATTTTTCGGTTTAGTTTAAAAACCGGGCAATAACTTCAATAAATTGATTATAACTTTAGTTTTGGCAAGGACGGTCCTAATTGTTTAGGTCTCACCACTTTATATTGGGACGAACTATTTTTTATAAAATCTTCATTTTAAAATTTTAGTTTTGATAAAGATTTAATGGTTTTAATATTCGAAATTTAATTTAAGAGTTTTTAATTAATTGTTTTAATCTTTGATATATATATTTAGGTTAAGAAGGAAGCAAATAATTTTAAAAAACTTATTAACCGTCTCAAATGAACTCTGTTTGAACTCATTTTAGTGGTGTTGTGAACTGACTCGTGAAATCTGATATCATAAGCACAAAATCTTAAACCCTAAAGGTAACCTCTAAAAAGCATTGACGAGCATGAAGACACAATAGTGAAAAAAAAGACATAATGAACTGAAAAGATAAAATCTTAACCATAAAGCTAAACCCTAAACTTAAACCATAAAAGCTAAACCATAAAGCTAAACCCTTAAAGCTAAACCCCAAAGCCTTACGCTAAACCCTAATAGCTAAACCCTAAAAGCTAGACCCAAAAGCTAAACCCTAAAATATAAGATCGTAGAGGTCAACGAGACGGATCCTATAATATAAGATCGTAGAGTTCAACGAGACGGACCCTAATATATAAGATCGTAGAGTTCAACAAGACGGTTCAAACGTCGCTGGCATGAGTTCAATCAGAGTTCGTTTGAGTCGATTATTAGATTTTTAAATCCTACCTACACTTCATACAATAAGGAGTCTTCCTATTTGATCATAACCCAATAAAAGTATATAAATTGTGACGAAAAAAAGATAAAGAATGGAAAAGGAATAATAAGAATCATTGGGACTAGCCATGGTGTGTAACACCCCGACCGATGGCGAAATCATCGGGATGCACGGGAAAGGAAAATCAAAGATATTCAAAGCTTATGGTATTTAAAATTAAATTGCATAATTATTAAAGTTGCATAAATTCAAATGTACTAAAGAAATAGATAATCCAAAAATGCATAAATACTAAATTTTTTATTATTATTATAAGTTAAGTCCATAAGTCCATAGCTTAAGCCAAATCTACTAATCATCACCAGAAACATGTGAAAATAAGTTTTGGGTTAGCTGTAAAGCTTAGTGAGTAAACAAATAATAAGATAAAATAAATAGAAATCCGAGATACATCAAATTAAGTGCATGTATTATTACATATATAGCACGTTCATAAAATACTACCTGCCATCGACACCCCGATATGTTATTAACAAAGATATTCAACCAACTATGAGACACCACCTCATACACATGATAATTAGCAATTAGGGACATTAATCGACTCGTAAAAAATATTATCATGCAAGATACTAGCAACAATCAGAAATAAGGGACAAAAAGTAGGACCGGATTCGTATCACCTAGGCAAGGTGGGTTTGTCAAACCATTAGCGTTAACATAATAACCGGGGGGCTTACAATAACATAACTACTAGATACTAACATATAGTACACATAATTGATGATCTCATAAAGTAATTAGTAATTAAATATATTTATAAATATAGTTAGCACAATGTTTCAGCCCCAAAAAGTTATTAAAACGGGGAGTTAGTGAGTTTACTCACCTTTTCGGAGCCAGAGTAGTGAAAGAAGATCAAATCTGGTCAAGTATTTCCCACAAACTAGTTTCACCTAGTAAAATGGTAGGAACATGACTTAGAATGGAATAATTCTATTTAAAGAATTGGAATATAAATCAAAGTTATATTTAAATAATTCACTTATTTAAATATTAAATTTAGCTATTTACTATTACATTTAAATGTGTGTATTACATATTTAAATAAGGTTTGAAAATTAACAACTTAATTAAAAGTAATTAGATAAATATTGTTACACTTAGGTTAATTAAGTATTTGTAGAAAGATTATAATATAATTGTATGGAATATATAATGTGTATTTTGATTAAATAACTAAATTGGGAATTAAGTAAGGAAATAGGTTTAAAATTTATTTAAATTGAATGTAAAATTTAAAATAAGTTCTTAAATTATTTTATAAAATAAATCAGTAGAAAAATATAATTTTTATAAAATTATAATGAATTAAATGATTTATTTTAATTAAATTTGTAACTATAGATTAATTAGATTAAGTAATTTTATTGATACAGACTAGTGGGCTTGTTGTTCGTCTGAGCCCATTAGCATGCGAAACAGATTAGGCCAGTGGTCAAAATCGTCCGAAGCCCACAGATAAGGAGTTCGAATGGGCCCAGCAGTTTAAGAATTCATGCAAATCAGATACCCAGTGGTTCCGGAGCCGACTTTCAATTGAAACCGAACGGGCCAATAGGCCTTTAGCCCAGATACGTTTAAAAGGAACCCGGGTAGATCCATTTGTGATCATCCCGACCCGACTTGCGATTAGCCCTAACAGATCCTTAATTCCATGCATTCGATCCTAAACTCTGTTTGTTTGATAAATTTCGTTGAGGGTTTCGATTTTAATCATGAAAACGAGTTTATTAAGGGTATTTAAGGTACCTTTGGTTGCCGGAATCGTGATCGGAGGTAAACGAGGTCGATGGGAACAAAATTCTAGATTCAATCTGTTTGGGAACCAATAATGAAATTCAACATTACAAGAAGCTTAATGGATGTAAATATAATTAGGAAGGATCGAAAGTTACCTGCAATCGATGCCGGAAGTATGAGTTCGGCAACGGACCGGTGATCGGAAAAAAAACTCAGATTTGGATTTGATTAAAACACGTTCGTGAGTTGAAATTGGGAGTGCAGAAGGGTTTACGAGATGTAATGTGATCAGAAGGAAGTTAAATAGGATCGATTGTTGTTAAGGATATAGAGTTTTGATCCTGGTTTTCTCTGAAAATTTGATTAGGAGTTTGAGTTCAATTCAACCGAGAAATACGGGATGTCATCGGGTGATTCAGCTTAGGTGGTGTTCGAGTTGGGTTTAGGAACGATTTAGGTTCGATTTATTGTGAAGATTAACAGGTTTAGATGGGTTAAAAAACCGATCGGAACTTGGCCAGAAATGTCGAGGTTTGGCCGGAATTTCAGTGATGCCGTCGGTGTGTTTTAAGAGGTTTGAGAGATTGACATAATCAGTCCCTCGAATTTCGTTGTCATTTTAACCTCAAAGTCATATTATCTTGAGTTTGGCCACAACAATGAATACTAATTTGATTTAAAGTTTCGGTTTTTTATACTTTGGCCACCAAATATTTTGTTTTGTTATTTTAATTTATTAACTTATTAATTTTTATATAATAATTTATATAAAATTTAGATAAAAAGTATTTAAGATTTTATTAAGATTTTTGAGAATATTTTCAAGTCTTTTTAATATATATGTTTTTATATAAATTCAATTTATTTATTCTTTTATAAATATTTATAGTTTTATTTACTTTATAAATATGATTGTTTTTTATAAAATAAATGACATAAAGTGTTATTTGAATCGTTTGGAATATAATTTTAAAGGAATTTGAATAAAATTAAGAGTTAGGGAGAAACCTGAATTAGGATTTTGACGGATGTCACATGGTGGGATAATTTAGGCTTGTGTCCGTGGGTTTTAACCATTAGCTAAAATTATTATTTTTCTAATTTATACGGGAATAAAATCTTGAGAAGCGGGTTCATATGCTTTTCTCCAATCTCAATCGCATAAACCCTAGAATCGTAATTCATAAAATTGGACTCGATTAAGCAATTGTTAGTTACAATTGATTTAAGGCTAATGTTTAACAAATCAAAACAAGTAGAATAGGCTTTTGAATTACCTTGATTGGCTTGGAATTGATCGAGTTTGATCCCATGTTCGTATTCACATTCTTGTTCATGGTTTTTGGTTCCAAATCCGATCCAGTGTGGTTCGAGAGAATTTTGAGTGTCATTTTAGTTTAGTATCAAGTTTATGAGTGTTTTTCTACAGTTAATTGCATTCAGTCACATGTTAGCGTGTCAATAAATTTCGATTTCTCAAACGAAGGAACGTGTGATTAATTCCCAATTAGCTTAATGGCCACTGAGGATTCACTCCAGTCGGTTTTGTCAGTTGAATCGACAAGAACTGAAGGCTTGGCCACAACTCGGCCGGATTCCGGCAAACGCGGCAGCCCGAAAAAACGTGGGAAGGGGAGGGTGTAGTCTAAGGGGGATAACACTTTGATTTGTGGCAGTTTTAGTCCTTAATTTTTGGTTTAGTTTAAAAACAGAGCAATAGCTTCAATAAATTGATTATAACTTAAGTTTTGGCAAGGACGGTCATCATAGTTTAGCTTTCATCACTTTATGTTAAGAGGAACTATTTTTATAAGATCTTCATTTTAAAATTTTAGATTTAATAAAGATTTAATACTTTAATGTTTGAAATTTAATTTAAGAGTTTTTAATTTTTGTTTTTATCTTTGATATATATATTAGGTTAATAAGGATAGGAAGGATTTTAAAAAAATACTCATTAACCGCCTTAGTTGAACTCCGTTTGAACTCATTTTAGTGGCGTTGTGAACCTGCTCGTTAAATCCTATATCATAAGCCCAAAATCCTAAACCCTAAAGGTAAACGCTAAAGTTAAACCCTAAAAAATATTGACGAGCATGAAGACACAATAGTAAGCAAGAAGACACAATGAGCGGAAAAGATAAATTCTAAACCCTAAGGCTAAAACCCTAAAAGCTAAACCCTAAAGCTAAATCCTAAATGCTAAACTGTGATGCCCCAATTTTCCAAGATCCCGTCACGTTCGGATTTATACAAGAACACATAGCAAACAGAGATATACAATGGAAGTCTTTCATTTATTCATAATTACAGTTAAGTTTACAAGCAAATGCCAAATTTAAACACATTACAATAACGACTATCTAATAGTCTTCAAAACTTGATTCCATTCCAATGTAGCCTACACCGACACCTTCCATACGCTTCATGCCCTGCTTATTTGTCCTTTCCTTTTTAACCTAGCATACATATTCAAGTGCTTAGCTTTTGGTGGTGAGTTCTAAGTTTTATTACCACTTACCTCGGTATATCTTAATACATTTCATAACACAAATCACAAAACAGGTTTTACATGACACGACACAACAATTTAAGGCTTACATGTTTCTAGAACAAATCGATATGCAGTCCACATTTTGTCCTCAGGAACCAACGTACCCGAGACCTTTGTTAGTCTCAACACTAACGAAATTTCCTAAGCAATTTCTCTAGGTTATCAAGCCCGTCCATTAGGGTTACGTTTACCCCCTTCTGGCCTGGTCATCACCAACCCGAATTTAAACAGTCAATTGATCAGCTACCCCTTTTTCCTAGAGCTACTCTTCAAGAAGAGCAGTGTTCTCCACCGCAGTTAGTTGGACAGTAATACACTTGTTCTACTACCTTATTTCTAGGATTATCGACCGATGTCAATTTCAACACAATTATTGTATCGACTCTATTTCTTTTTCTTTCTACAAAATCTTCTTATACGTAGCAATGTGCTAAAGACGTTTTCTAACCTATTTAATGACCTTCATCCAAGTAAAAGACTTTCTAACGTTCTTTTTTCCAAAACAATGGCCTCAAGCCAAAACCAATTTTCGTATCAAAACCATTTCCTTACCACAACCAAAATCTTTACTCAACATCCTGAGTATCTTTGCTTTTCAAAAACCATTTTAAGATTCTTTGTTTTATAAACCCGATTCACCACTTGCATTACAACGACACAATTATAAACATTTAATCTTACACAATGTATGTGGTTTTTAAACCTTTAAAACATTAAACGGTATGTATGCTAGCCCAAAACATTAATAAAAAATGCTTTCTTTTTTTGATGCGGTTCTTTCACCCGCCATATAAAATGCATAATATGAAAAACCATTTTTTGAGACGACATCTTCTAAGGCGGTTAAAATAGATTTAACCGCCATAAACAAATGAATTTGTACTAGTGTAGCTTCGACAATGTCCCATACATGATGTTTAGAAAGTCTTTAGGATTATTACGTTTGCCTGTTTTCTGTCAGCATATAGCCTGATTTGCTTGCTTCCTAGATGTGGTTTTTTCATAATATTCCCACTCTCTAGATTTATATTCTTATACGGAGTGATATATATTGCGTACTTGTTTTATGCTTGGTATTTTTTAATGTGGTCTCATTGCATGCTTGTTATATCATGTTTTTATGTGTGTGTTCTCAAGTTCTTATTTATAACAAATAATAATAATAAAAATAATAATAGTAAGAAAAAAAATAAAATTAAATTAAATTTCTTTTTAAGTCGGGGAGCTCTCACGGAGCTGCCTCTCTTATCTATTAGGTTTATGGGTAAAGTGTGTCTTCATCCCACCCTCCCCGAACCCTATGACTTAGTAGGATTTTACTCGGTATGTTTGTCTGTTGTTGTTGAGCCCCAAAACGAGAACCGTTGTTGGCAGCTAGCAGAGCTATCAACCTGATCAATTGTAATACATGTAACATGTTATTATTTAAACATTCAGTTAACTTTCAGTTGTTTGTTTTTAAAAAATATTATAGTACAACTTTTTTGTTTGTGATAGCACTTTTGTACTATAAGTTTTTGAAAAAAAAACATGATTTTTATTACAACCATCTAATTCCTAGAATACATATATGGTGTACGTACAGTGTAGTAATGTGGTATGGCATTATTACCGGAGAAAGTGTAATGGTTTTGTTGTGGTAGTTCAATTATTGTATGCATAACAATTTAGGTGAAATAAACGTGTATACGGAAACACACGTTTTTTATAGATTCCCTCATATGTTATGATTAGTAAAACCTGACGATAACAAATAAATGGCAGGGCCGCAAGAATTTAATTTATTGTTTTTTTCTAAAATAACTATTAAAACTCGCTAACGATTAAAAATACTCCATAATTACTCTAGTAAAAGGATTTTCTACACAGCGACGCTAATTAAGTACTTCCCAAACGATCATCAAAACCTAGATACAACATCATTTGCTAAGTTTTGTAGAACTTGTACCGAAACACCGGTAAAAAAATGCAAATGCTAAAGTGTATATTTGGAACATAAAAACATTATGTTAGTGGAAAAAAGTAAAAGTATTTAGATTTAACTTGGGTTATTTCATTTAGAATTTATAACATAATACAGCTAAAAATGAAAATGTTACAACGGTAAATAAAAAGCCTATCTTTTAATCATGCATGTTAATTGAATTTCTTGACAAACGATTGTTTACTGATACGTTATGAAAAAAAAAAAAACTAGAATAACATGTATAATTATATGTTTTTCAAATTTATTTTACTAACAAGATAAAAATAGAATTGGGTTATACGTTCAACCATTCTTTATAGTTCTATTATTGTTCATTCCATTTTGCAAATTTTATTCATACGAGGTTTGTGGCTATTTGGTTCAGATTTGAAAACATCTTAGACGTAGAAATGACCGGAATGTTTACCTCGCATGTACGTGTTGAATAATCGTAGATCTGATGTATCTTACTGACAGAAGCTAACAAAAAGTTTTGTAGTTGTTTGAAGGTCTAACCGAAGAGGGCGGGCCTTGGAGCAAACTGGTAAGGTTGCTGCTTTGTGACCTTGAGGTTGAAACATGATCCAAGCCATCTTCATCATCATCCATGCCATCATCATCATCATCCATGCCATCATTACCATCATGCTCAAACCTTTCACCATCACGCCCTTCACCATTCTCTCTTTTTATTCTGGTCACCACACTTGCAGGTTGTTACTAGAATGGGAGGGTTAGGTACGTATTTATAATGAATTGAAACCCAAGTGGAGTACTTTAACATTATATATGGTTCTCGGTTTGAATTTAGAAGTACCCTATTTTATAATATATATATGTGTTAAAAATAAAGAAACTTGGGTCATTTATTTATAATAAATGTATTGTTGAAACTTTTAGGAAACAATATATAAGTACACTGTTATTTACGATACAGATCAAACAAATATGTAACACATGTAAAGACTTGAACCAATATTGTAGAAGTATCTTTGGTTGTAAGAATGGAATTACCGATTATAACCTCATAATTGGTACATGTCTTTTACCCTCTCACAAAATTATCCCATGTTGCGCAATCTCGATTGAGCATGAAAAAATGATTGACTCAGTGCACAAGCTTGAAAGATTTTTGTCGGGCATCCATGTATGGGCAACGGGCATGTTAGTAATTTTAGTGTTATCAACGATTTTATGATGTTAGATTAAGTTGTTAATCGACAAAGTAACATTTGAGATTGAACGAGTTAGATGATGTGAGCGCGTTCACGAGTTAATTCTAAATGTTATTTCGATTTATTATAACTAAGCTTTGGTTTAATTAATTTCGGTTAATTATGTAATTAATTGAAAAGTGTGATTTAGTTTGTAAATTAGAAGATTCTTATATCTTATAATCTTGATCAAAGATACGCAAATAGAAATATGCGTATTCATGGTTACACAGAACCATCAATGAACACGATCATTAAAATCATAGAACTCAAATCCAATTCCAACATCAAAATTCTTTGTGTTACCGATACATCATTGCATGTAATCCGCAAATACATTTATCTGAAAGTGATTCACGATTCAGAGAATAATCTAGGGGATTATATTTATGAAGATTAAAATCAACAATCTAGGTTTGTTTAATTGTTTAATTGTTTAATTTCCATATTGGACACCCATATTTACAACACGTCATGCATGAGCCTAAAGTTATTAGGCAATTTTAACGAATTTTGCGAACCCCTAGGTTTGTTTAATTGTTTAATTTCCATATTGGACACCCAAATTTACAACATGGCATGCATGAGCCTAAAGTTATTAGGCAATTTTGTCCGTCTTAAAATATGCTTTCTTTTTTTCGTTCTTTTAGCCGTCATATAAAATGTATAATATGAAAAAACAATTTTTTTGATACGACATCTTTAATGCGGTTAAATCCATTTTAACCGCCTTAAAAAAAGGAATTTGTACTAGGGAGTGGTGGTGCTAGCTTCTTTGACACGGTTGGTGGTTCACGACAGTTTACGGCGATGGTGGTTCTTGCTCGCGACTAGTACACGGCGACTGTGGTGGAGGAATGAAGGTGGCGACGGTGGTAGCATGGTGGAGAAGACGACTACTCGAGTGAACTTCTGCCGGTTGTTTTTGGTAAACGATCGGTTGCATCGTTTTTCTTCATTTCTCCTATCTGTTGTGATGATATATATTCCGATCGGGGTTTTGTTTGTTTTATTATTAGTCACTCGTGCCCGACAATAGTCTATAAAAGTTCGGTTTGAATTCTGGTATAGTTTTTGTGCACACGTTTTTAAACGTGTTGGTTATTTATTAATATAAATAATATGGTCTCTTAACCATTCTAGAAGGTCTATGTCAAATCCGGATAGTTCACCTATATAACAGTTATGATAACTTAGCTAGTTAAATAATAATAAGATCAAAAGGTGAAGTCAAGTTAAATTTTTCACACATGAATAATCAAGTTAAATATATAAGAGTATTCGTATAAAAATATACAATTATATAAAGTGAAGTCAAGTTAAATTTTCCACACTAAATCAATCCAAATTAACTATAATACTTAGATATTCAATTATATAAATAGTTCGTGAGGTTCGTTAGTAATCCTAACCTGGACTATCGGGTCGTTAGTGACCCGAAGTGACCGAATTCTATAAATACAACTATCTTTAATCAAGCATTTCTATAAGTGTTAGTTGCATTTTCATGCATATTTTTGTAGTGTTTTATAACTCAATTTCAATAGATATCATGCATTATTCTTGTTTATATCATTTAGTTTTGCATAATACTACTTTTGTTGGAGCAAAATCTACTTTGAGCTGTTTTTAATATTTTTGTAGGTCTAAGCGGTTACGGGGGGATATCAATAAAGGTTGAACGTGCTTAAAGGATGCTACAACTGATCTTATAGAAGATAAGATGAAAATGATCATGTCTAACCACATCTCATGAGTCTTGGTAACCTCAAGTTTGTTAAAGTCAAATGTTCTATACAGAGAATCAAATATTAGTGGGCTTTCAGATGATTCAATTAACTTTGATTATTATGTGGGCTAGTTAAAATACACATGGGGAAATTGAATTAAACAAAGTTTGGCTTTGATTTAAAAAAGAAGCCACGTAAAAGCAAGTTGGGGACTTGTTAGCTTTTTAGCATCTTTTGACGGCTAGGAATTTGACGGGAACAAAGGGGCGAGAAAGAAGATCGATTATCTTATTGGTTTATGGTTTGAAGAACAATTCATTGTTTTCGTAAGATTTTAATTTCTTTATGTTTTGTTTATTATTTGGTTTGTTTAGTTTAGTTTAGCAATTATGTCAGACTAAACAACTTTGATTTCAACACTAGGGTTTATTTCTTTTTTGTTTTGATTCAACCACTTGTGTAAAACGTTTATGTGATCTAGTTTGATTGGTTTGTTTCTGTTGATTCTTGATCTTAAACCCGGATCTATTCCGGCTTAAATATTGGATTGTTAATAAACTTGATCACCTTATTAATTTTTATAATAAAGTTCATTAATTTAATAACCTAATCAGTTTTTAATCTTTAATAATAAGATCAAATAACGGGTTGCGTTTGTCTATGAATTCAACCTCGTTATAAAATCACACAATATAGTTAAATATACCGAACAACGTGTGTGTTTAGTTATAATCGATACTTTCATCATTGCAACCCGCACGCTAAGATCCGAACGGCGTGAGCTTGGAGTAGCGGGTTGGCTC
>WOUH02000012.1:5601434-5611773 GCA_009936405.2 Stevia rebaudiana
GTAATTCAGATATTGAGAGCATTGTGATTTCACATTACGAGGAATAGAAAGCTTTTGATATTATACATTAGTTTCCTCTTTCTTCAACCCCTAATTGAAACGGTCTTTAAAGATTACACGAGATATAAAAATTGTGACACTAGAAATCATAGAAATGAATCACTTTGAATGTAAAATATATTTTCACGATAATCAATTTTCATACGCGTTTTGAATAAAATAGAATTAAACGAAATGGGAAAAAAAAGTAGGACCACGGTTGTACCACGGAAAGCAAGTTAATATTGATTGGAACGTGACCAGAGATAGACAATGATTTTGAATAAATGGGTGGGAAATCTGTTTGTTCAGATCTTGTTTATTTGTGATAATGGGTACTCTACTACTCTTGGTTTTGGATTTTATTACTTTATATATGAAAAGAAATAAAGGAAATTTAATAATTATAAAAGAAAACTAATATTTACTAAATTGCGGGTCAAAATAAATAAATAAAAAGTTATTAAAGTATTTTGTTTTAAATATATTATTTTTATAAAAAATAGACATTTTTTGAATAAAAAACATACCTTACATATGTAAGAAACACTTTACATATGAAAAATATCGTTATATATGAAAAATCATTAGTTACATTTAAACAGGTTACTTTTAACTTTTTGCAGATTTAAAAAAATAATTCACCGGTGCTTTATAAAGTTTTTATTAAAAGTGACGAAAATACATATAAAACTTTATTTTTTTAAAAATATCTTTCATATGATTTTCGAGTTTCTATTTAACACCTTCCTTGGAATTATCTACTCACGTATATATAATACTAAATATATATTATATACACATGATATATTCGTGTATGTTTGTGACTAGCTTATGCTTGAGCTAGGCCCGTTTGATATACATGTTTCAACTCGATTGAACTTGTCTTATTTTAAGATTTTAAAAAACTGCTCTTGAGTAGTTTACAAGCGGCTATGCTCGTTTACACCCTACCCTCTCTTAAAATCTTTGATTTAGTTTCATGTTATAGAAACTAAAATTATGATTTTGTTTTTCTTTCTCTCACAAACCGTGCTTCGTTTTCAATTATTTGGTGCAAAACGTGTTGTTCCGGACACGCTAACCGGCCCACGTCAGACCGCCCCAGGTCCATCACGTGAGAGGTAAATCAGCCTGACTCAGCGGCGAGGCGATTGACGCTGCGGATCGGATTAGAAGACGCGACCTTTTGCTATTTGGTGCAAGTCATACGCCCCCTTAACCAACTGAGCTACACGGCGGGGGCAATTATAGAAGTAGAGGAAAAAGGTTTTTTGGGGCTGAAATCCCGATCACGCCCTCGATAACATGGGAAAAAATGTGGTGTGTTTCTTATTTATGTCTTTACATTTAATCTCGTTTAGTGACCGTTTGACACGTGGCTATATTTTTTTCTTCTGTGATTTAAAACTTAAGGTGACTTAGCCTATTGGTTAAGTTGTATATAATATATGTTTTGTTGGCCATTCAAAAAAGAAAAAGAACAAAAGGTTTTGTGTGTTAATTTTCTCCTCTCCCAGGCTTGGAAATGACAGACTAGGGTGGGGTGGCTAAAGGCTCATGACAATGAAGGTTACATGGTAGGCGGCTAAGAACAATTGGTGGTGGTTAGGAAATAGATTCTAGATGGGTGCTCAAGGGAGAAGCTTTTCGAGGGTCACGAGAGCGCCCCGCCCATGTTTTTTCTGCTTAAAAGTGTAAATGTATGGGTTTTTTGTTTGAAAATTTATATGTATTGAGACCGTCCCCTTGATTTTTGTTTCCATAAACTTATGGGCCATGATTTTTATAAAATTTCAAAGTTAAATTGGGCGTTTAGTAATATGTTTAGATATATTGTTTACTAGGTTAAATCTCATGTGATACACGAGTTGAAATAATGTAATGTTATTTACTTAATAATAAAAATATATTTTTAAAATTATGTATACGGCATTAATAAAATAACCTTGTGTATTACACAAGTTAAATAAAATATAATATTGTAATATGTTAACACTTACAGTTGTCAAGATATATATATTTTTAAAATTTGACGCAACGGTTATAATAAATTGCCAGTTATGTAAAAAATGTTTCAAAAATAAGCTTAATTTATATAATAAAGAGTTCATAACTAATTTAATATAAAATTAACTAGATTAATAATATATTTATTTTGCATATCCATAAAAATTAAATGAGTATTAGTAATTAATAAAAGAGAGGTGGGAAAAATTGTGAGAGTTAACAAGAGAATGACGTGTGTCATGTTAAAACTTTGTTTTATTATATAGTACAGATATAGATATAGATTGAAAGTTATTTTACAAAATCTCTCTTAAGTTAAATTTAACACTTTAAAAAATCATCAAAGTAAGCAACTTTCTCCGTTTCTTAAATCACCATTGTTGAATTGTTGAAGGTGGTCACGAATTAGGGTTAGTGAATTTAACTTCAACTCGTAACATAAAGATACGAATTTTTTTAAGTATTTAGAATTTTATAATTTGACCCACGCCTCGAATTGCCAACTGAAACATATAATCCTAAATATAGTGGCTGGAAAAAAATTTATAGGTCTCGTACAAAAATTCTCAAGCTCTACTAGTATAGGTGCTAAAGCTCAAAAAGGTTTATAGATGAAAACAAAACGTGTCTAATTTAAGACGTTTACGTACAAGTAGATGCGTCCTATGTTTAGGTGCTAATGACTAATCCTGTGTTTACTCCGGATCAACATAAAGTTGATTAAAGATAATTTGTTAGAAAAAACATGCAGCAACTAATTTAAGACGTTTGCGTACAAGTAGATGCGTCCGATGGTTGATGTTATAAAATATCTTTTAAAATACACAAATTAACTTATTTGTATGTATACATGTATGGATGTTTGTGCATAACTACTTCAAAATTGGTCCATTCAACGTGGGGGTTATGTTGGGTTCCTTTCATGGTTTCAATCTGTGCATATCTTGTGCTTACGAGGGTCCACCACCCAAAATGAACATCCCCTACTTTGACCTCTTTTGTCCTTCTTTGTTGCTGGTTTTTGTCTTCTATTGGATCACTATTTACTTAGAGTAAACTCGTTCTTGTGATTTGAGAGTACTTAAATTTATATAATTTGATGGCATTGATACATTGTGTCACACTGCGTCATAGAGCACTTCGCGTTCTTATGCTTTCTGATTTTAGCAAATTAAGTCTATTTCACTAATGGCGTTGGTAAAATCGCTAAAAAATCAAATGGGACAGTTTACTGCTACAGGGGTAATCTCATCTTTTTTGTTGTTTGATATCCCATAATTGCAAGATGAATCCCTCCAAGCATAACCCACCTCCGCAAGATTTGTCCATGCTGTCGTCGATCATCCGCCATCCATCCTGCCGCCAATCATCTTCTCCACATACTTCAATCCGATCGCCCAAATGGCCCCCTCTATACGAATTCAAACAGAGATGGAGGCCCAAGTCGTGAAAGGTAACCTCTTTATCTGATCTCGAACCCGATCGTGAAACAGACCCAGCTCCACGTACTGATCTGTGTTGTTTCACTTTATTTGTAGCTGAAGTTTGACTGAATGCTTGTCAAGAACATTTAGGTTGCATATCTAATTACTTGTGAGGTCTGAAATTCGATTTTCTTATTCGGAGTGACAATGATACGTTGAGTAGCTCTGGAAATGTCGTTGGTTTTTTTGGGTTTTCACACGTAAGGAATGGGTTTTCCTTATATTATGTTTAGTTCACTCCATAACAGTATGATTGCTAACCTAAATTGTAGTATCCTAAACTGTTATTTGCTAGAAATGTTTTTTTTTTTAATTGTATTTACCCCATAATTGTATGTAGTTTACCCCATAATCGTATGAAATTGTGTTTGAAATGATGTTATATTCTTTTTTTAGTTTTAAATCATTTTTTGTAAGTAATTCTCTGGTTTTTGGGCTTGATATCTGGTGTGTTTATGTTTGGGAGGCAAATACAGGTTGAAGATAAATTTTTAAAGGGAATATTGGGTTTGGAGTAGCTAAGGAAGAAGGCAAGGGACTAAGACTTCAATGGTTCGGGGCATGTCGGTCATTTACTTTTTATATAAAAGGAAGAGTAAATTGTCGTTTGCGTCCTTATGGTTTCACCATACTATCTATTTGAGTCCAAAATTTTCATTTTCATCCAGTATGGGTCTGTGTTTTGCGTTTTGTATCCATTTTAGTCCAAATGACTAACGGAGTTAGATTTTTCCTGTTAAATTTTATTAAAAAGACTAAAATGCCCATGGGACTCAAATAGTGTTTAGTTGGTATGGAGACCGCCACCAGTTTTAGACCCATTTTATTAAAAAGACCAAAATGCCCATGGTCCGTAGGGGTATTTTGGTCTTTTTAATAAAACTTAACAGAAAAATCTAATTCCAGTAGTCATTTGTACTCATATGGATATAAAATACAAACCACAGACCCATAATGGATGAAAATAAAAACTTTAGACTCAAATGGATAGTATTGTGTAACCATAGGGACACAAACAACAATTTACTCTAAAAGGAAAGCTGAACTTCTTAAACGACACGACTCAATTTGATTAAATCGGAAAGCATGGGGACGCAAAGTGCTAATCGAACGCGATGGAGACTCGATATCCCAACACCCTCAAACCATAGAGATCGAATTGAAATTTACTCTTTTTTTTATAACAAAGAAATATTTATATACTAAAAGATCAACTTTTCATACAATAGCTCTCGGCCGATTTTAGTCTAAAAGCTATAGATAGCAAAACAAGCCTCAAAAGCAAAGAATACATGAAACACGAATATACTACTGGGTATGCTATAAAGTTTAAAAACCGACTCCAATGTATTTTTGGACACCCGATGAGAAGAAGTTGGTTCCCAAAATTTGGGGTAACTAAAATTACGCTTTATAATTCATTACCAAACCAAGAATATGAAAGAGTTTTATGTGTCTAGCAGTTATGAAATCCGGAAAAATCTTGTTATAATTCACCAAGATAATCCTCAAAGTTATGGACAACAAGATTGATTTAGTTGCACAAAAATATGTGCAATTTAATGCTGGTGAGCACGAAAAGATTGACGAGACTTATGCTAGATTCAATATTATTGTTAATAGTCTTAAATCTATTGTTAATAGTCTTAAATCTATTGGTACTTCACATTCTAAAAAAATTATGTAAAGAGCTTAAAGACAGAGAGCTAAGGTGGCTAAAAATCAAAGGATCTAAAATGAGTTTCTATAAAGCTTTTTCCAGAGTTGACAATGCCAAAGTTTGGTCAAGCATAACATTGATTACCAAAATCAACAATGATGTAGATGTCGCGGTTTAAAAAAACCTTAATGAAAGTAGGGTTATTAACCATAGGAATTCGTTGCCAATTTCGGTTTTCAGTATACCTACTTCTTGGTTTATTGTAAATGATTAAAAAGCAAAAACTTTAAGTTGAGTTGTACATATGAGAAAAAGGTAATCCACTCTAGGTTTTAGATTGCTTAACAACAATTCTAATTGTTTCACTAGTGGGAATCCATTAAGAGTAGATACGTGTATGATTAATCATGTGATCAATTAAGAACGAAACTTAACGGGTCCTATTCTAACACAACCAATTCCATTAAATGAATACGCAACAAAACCGTATCTTTTAAGTGAAAAAAGAAAATTGAGTCTTTTGTAACAAAACAGGTTACATATTCAATTCCATTATTCTAACAGAAATAGAAAATAAATTGTTTTTACTGCAAGCCCGACATCCGAAGAGGTGACGACGAAGCAATTAGCCATTCATGATTGTGTAGGAATCTTTAATCTGGATTCGTTGCATAATGTAATGGAGCGGGATCTTGTTATCTGTTAAAAATCAACCTTTGGTGTCCTGGAAATGGCCAGATATGTAAGAGTTGCGAATAGGTTGAGATTTTAGCAATTATACTCAAAATATGTCTTTTCATGATCTTTAGGATTTTTGCATGTCGCAAAAGCTTCTTATTCGGTCCTTCACGTGGTGCGATGGACAAAATAGTCGACCTCTGGATTTTTCTTTTCTAATTCCCCTGCGCGGCTCGAAAATGACACCATGGGTCTTCATGTGGCACGAAGACCTAAAAATCCATATTTTGTTGTTTTATTCCCCGATTGATCCCGTGTGCTCGTGCGTTCTCAGTTAAAGCTTGTTTTCTACCGATTTAGCACATAATAACCTACATAATACACTAAGTAAGCTAAGATAAACTATAAACATATACGAAATAACCTAAACCTATACAAAGTAAACATATAAAAACGAGGAAATTAACCACACATCAACCGCTCAAATAAATATTAGTTTGATTAAATCCACATCATAATAGATAGGTTCAAGAGCACAAATGAAATAAAAAAAGAATATAACTAAACTACAAAACAAGATGATAAGTTTGAAGCTTTAACATACATGTGTTCCCAGCCCAATTTGGCTTTTATTTCTAGAAATTAAATGGCAAAATAAGAATCCCGACTTAAAAAAGCACTGATAAGTTTGAAGAAATAGGGTTGTGGGCATCATAGAGAAATAAGAGATGAGAGAGGGTAATGGTAATATGTCTACAAACTAAATATAATCTAAAGTTAACTTCTTATTTTTTCAATGTAGTTTGCTTTAAATAACTATTATGCCACATTGCCGTCGACTACTGGTCCGTCGACCGGACAGCCACCATCGGCCTGCCAATCGTCGGAGTTCAGCCGGAAGTTCGGCTGGAGCATTTCTTCGGAACCCTAATCTAACTGCTATCGTTGTCGTAGTCGTCGCCACCCACCGTCAAGATCCAGTTGAATCGGAGTGCCCTGGTTCCAGATCTGTTGTCGGTTTTGCGTTTGGTGAGACGATTTGTGAATTTTAGGCAGATTGTGATCAAGTCACTAGCGGGACAGTTGCCGTATCCATCGTGTGGATTTGATGTTCTTCGTAAAAATCGATTTCTAAACACCTTATGGCTGTCTTTTTATATCTTGTTTAAATCACAGGTAATTGGATACCTGTTTTGGGATATGTTTTTCAAATAGTAATTTGTTGTAACGACACGTTTTCGCTTATACAAATCCGATTTGATAAATTGATATGATTATTTGAGATTTAAAAGAGTTCTAAATCAGATTACAATGAATATAAAAAGCAGTTTTATTAAAATCGTATACACAAAATCCCAACATTGGCATCATGGCCACTTTTACACGCGTTTAAACATAATAATAATCGATCTTATGTTTTATTTGTCTAAAATTTTGTTTGAAAAATGATCAAGCATTTGATTGTTTGGTTGTGATTCTGATGATGATTCGAGCATTAGATCCGACACATGCGAATGGTTATAATTTTGTTTTTGGTTTTGTTTGTTTGATCGATTTTGAAGTTATATTTTTACGGGTTTTTTAAACGTGACACTCATTCTTTTACTAAAATCTTTTTTACCTTCTTAATTTGACTAAATTAATCTTATTTGTCACACAATTTTTTCTACCTATTCAGTGGAGACCATAAAATTTGAACTATCAATTTATTTTAAGACGTACACCTTAACAAAATTTTAATATAATTAAGACAGATACCTTTATGGTGACTAACTAATTAACAATTAAGAATTATACAAAGAAAATAATCATAAGAATGTGCATTTTAGACAAGTATCGGGATTTTAGTATACACCAATTAGTTAAATAATTTTTAGTATATTTTTAAAAGTTCCCCCAACTTTAATACATTGAAATTAGATTAAGTGATCTTTTCTGGGGAAAAAAGCATGTGCAGTATTTATGAAAGCAATTTGAGGATTGGTAGGATATACAACCTAGTAGTATTTGATGGCTCCCATATGGCTCGAGCTTAGTGAGGTTATGAATTCAAAACTCAGCCACATAGGCCGATAGGAGGATTTATCATGTATGTAGGTTTTCTTTTGTGGGGCATGTGCATATTTCTCTCGTGCACATTCAAAACTAGGGATGGCAAAAACTAAATTCGTTGATTATACCTGAAACTTTCAACTTATGAGACCGGAATACCCGATACCCGATGAGTATTGGGCCGATTGTATGGTATTAATTTTAAATTTCTTCCCGGGTATGTGATTGAAAATAATGTAATATACTCGTTTACCCGACCCGTTTATCGTATTAAATATATCTGCTTACCCACCCCACTTACCCAATTATACATAGCCGTTTACCCAATTATCTATATAATATAAATATGTTTTTCTATAATTCTTTTTAATATAACTATATTCATATAGGGATAAACTATATTAGGTCTGCTTTTATGTGTGGGCATTTTATGAAACTTTAATGCAAGTTTAATAATGTTTAGTTTGTTAGACGTAACTAATCATATTTTATAGAAATAAGTATATATTTTATGCTGATTTAATAGTTACCTTAGTGGATTCGAGACGATTATATCCAATTTTTAGTAAACTAACAGGAATACCTTAATCCTATATGTCAACCTGTTACACGACGAATAATACCCAAATAGAAATCAAACGAGATTTGTTTCAAGTTTTATACAAGATTTTCTAATCAGGTTTGAGTTAGTATTACAAATCCAACCATTACCATCCCTATTAAAACCCATAGCTAAAAAGAGGTATGCGTATTTATTTTACACGCTTCAAAAAAATGTTGATATAAGATATATTTTCCAGCAGCACAGCCGTTGACAAATCCGCCTTAGCCTCAAGTAGTTGATACTTTCAGGGGGAGCAGGATCATCATTTCCACTTACGAGACCGGAATACTCGATACCCGATGAGTATTGGGCCGATCGTATGGTATTAATTTTAAATTTGTTCCCGATTATGTGATTGATAATAATGTAATATACTCGTTTACCCAACCCGTTTATCTTATTAAATATATCTTCTTACCCACCCCACTTACCCAATTATATACATAGCCGTTTACCCAATTATCTATCTAATATAAATATGTTTTTCTACAATTCTTTTTAATACAACTATATTCATTTAAAGATAAACTATATTAGGTCTGCTCTTATGTGTGGACATTTTATGAAACTTTAATGCAAGTTTAATAATGTTTAGTTTGTTAGACGTAACTAAACTTATTTTATAGAAGTATATATTTTATGTTTATTAATAGTTACCTTACTGGATTCGAGCCGATTATATCCAACTAATATTTTTAGTAAACTAACGGGAATACGTTAAACCCATGAGTCTACCTGTTACACGACGGATAATACCCAAATAGAAATCAAACGAGATTTGTTTCAGGATTTATACAAGATTTTCTAATCAGGTTTGAGTTAGGATTACAAATCCAACCATTATCATCCCTATTAAAACACATAGCTATAAAAAGAGGTATGTGTATTTATTTTACATGCTTCAAAAAAATATTGATATATGATATATTTGCCAGCAGCACAGCCGTTGACAAATTCGCGTTGGCCTCATGTAGTTGATATTTTCTGGGCGAGCGGGATCATCATTTCCACTAAAGTCATGGAACCGGCTTCCATCTAAAAAAAGATGATTAGTTTCATCTATATAAATGGATCATTCTTAATTAGCCGAAGGCAAACAACCTAATGAACCCAACTACTAGGGGTGAGCAAAACCGGATATCCGGAAATTCGGATATCCGAAATTCGGATATCCGAAAATTCGGATATCCGAAAATTCGGATGTCAGATTTTGGAATCCGAATTCGTATCCGAAATTTCGGATATCCGAATTTTCGGATACGGATTCGGATATCTGCATTATTATCCGAAAATCTGCTTTTGTTTTCTTTAATTAAACCATAACTAATCTAACTAAAGTTGGAGAAGATGAAAAACACAATCAAAGTTACAACACATAATTTGAAAATACCATACTAAATCCTAAACAAATAAAAAGACTAAAGCTAAATAAGATGAGAAGAAGATAATAGCGGTGCTTCAAAGTGAAAGGTCCATGGTGCGGTCTGAAGCTCGCCGGAGGTATGGAGATGCGATCTAAAAGTATAAAACAGTGGTGGAGTGCGATTTGAAACTGGTCGGAGGGGCTGTGCTGCGATTCGCGGCTGAATATTCATAGGTCCATGGGGATACGTAGTCACTCACCAGCAAATCGCCGATGGTGAAGTAGTGCCGGTAGATCGGTGGTGTTGCAGCGATGCAATCGGAATATGCGTGAAGTTGAAGATGGGGAAATGTTGGAGGCTGCGTATGTTTGTTATGTATTGTAACACCCCGATTATCGACACCCGGTTTGCGACCGGTCTGTGAACGGGGCGGTGTTACTTTAACTGC
>WOUH02000012.1:5645685-5662514 GCA_009936405.2 Stevia rebaudiana
ACCGTTGAAGGCATCACCCCTGACATCATAGTCAACCCGCATGCCATCCCGTCTCGTATGACCATCGGTCAACTTATTGAATGCATCATGGGGAAAGTTGCTGCTCATATGGGCAAAGAAGGGGACGCGACCCCGTTTACAGACGTTACTGTAAGTCATGTTCTTACTTTAACTGATTATCTTACTTTGATATGACGTGGCGTTGGATGATGTGGCAGGTGGATAATATCAGTCGGGCGTTACACAAGTGTGGTTACCAGATGCGTGGGTTTGAGACAATGTACAACGGTCACACGGGCCGGCGGCTTCCGGCTATGATATTTCTCGGGCCAACTTACTACCAGAGGTTGAAGCATATGGTGGATGACAAGATTCATTCACGTGGACGTGGCCCCGTTCAAATTCTGACTCGGCAGCCAGCTGAGGGACGGTCACGTGACGGTGGGTTGCGGTTCGGAGAGATGGAACGAGACTGCATGATTGCTCATGGTGCTGCACATTTTCTTAAAGAACGACTGTTTGACCAGAGTGACGCATATAGGGTTCATGTGTGTGAACGTTGTGGGTTGATCGCGATTGCTAATCTTAAAAAGAATTCCTTTGAATGCAGAGGATGCAAGAACAAAACTGATATCGTTCAGGTGATCTATCATTTCCCTTTTTTTTTTTTTTTTTTTTTTTTGCCAAATTGAGTAGTCAAGTACAAAAAAATGACTGCATGCAGGTGCATATTCCATACGCGTGTAAACTGCTTTTCCAGGAGCTCATGTCGATGGCGATCGCGCCTAGAATGCTTACAAAAGACGTGAAGCAAGCAAAAGATGGCAAGAAGAAAGGCGCTTGATACGTATTATGTGTGTGCTCTCTACTTCTGAAAATGTTTGGTTACATTTATGAGAAGCTTGCTTTGTACGGGAATTGAATTTGACAATGATTTATATATAACGTAAACAAACGCTTTGTCCCAATTTCTTTGGAAATTGAGATTAACGATTTCATTTCTTTATTCTCTGCTAGTGTTTTAATCCTTTCTTCTATGGAAAATCAGAAGTTCAGTATGAAAATGGTTCCAAGTAAAATCAATCATCTTCTAGCCAACATCATAACTAGTTGATAGACCTTTTTTAGTAACAAAAAAACAAGGGTGGGAACCGAATCTAGTTTTGAACCCTAGTTAAACCTGATTTTTAAACCGCTTTGAACCCAATGTGAACCCGTAAGATCGGTTTGTAATCTTGTACTTTGAAACCGGTCAAACCTGACTGCAATGGTGTAACCGGTTACAAGTTGGTCAAATCTGATCCTTTCTGCAGTTTTAACCCGAACAAACGTGGACAAATACTAGGGCAAACCTGATCCTTTCTCACAGTTTCACGTCAAACCGGTGTGGACGAATACCTGATTTTTCCGTCTTTGCAACCTAACCCAAACAATCAAACATGTTTCGACTTGAGCCCGGTTGAGCCCAGATGCCGATTTGTGCACCTCTGGACCTGGTTTCTATAGGGAAAAAATGCTAAATGCAACCTCCT
This sequence comes from Stevia rebaudiana, assembly GCA_009936405.2. Taxonomy (NCBI): domain Eukaryota; kingdom Viridiplantae; phylum Streptophyta; class Magnoliopsida; order Asterales; family Asteraceae; genus Stevia; species Stevia rebaudiana. The sequence goes on from WOUH02000012.1 coordinate 5,647,218, forward strand.
TTAGTAAAATGCATCCCCTTAGTGATTTTATTGATATTAAGCCAATTTAGTTTTTAAATTATGCAAAATCTCCAACATCATAATAATGATATATTCATATTTAACATAAATTTGATTTCATATTACTAAAGATAGTAAAATTTTTGTTAAAATATTATTTGATTGGTAATTATTACAATGTTGCCGGATTGGTTATTGGATTTTAGTGGGTATTGCAATTAATGTGATTAATAATATGCAATCTAGTTTAAAATAATTGAAGTTATCATGTGAGAATTTTTAGCAAAAGATACTTAGGTTTGAGATTTTAAAATTTTGAAATAAGAAATGTGAAATTTAATTAAAAAAGTTTAAAAAATGAGGTATTGCCAAGTGGCATTTTTGGAACGATTTATTAGAAGTAGATATGCAATCATAAAGGATGTAACATTTTAAAAGTTTACGTCCTTTAAGTTAACAGACTTTAGTTTTTCTGTTAAAATTTTGAAAACAGACCAAAATGCCCCTAAAACATAAAGGATGTAACATATAATTTTTGAAAAACCTAAAAGGACATTTTATGCAATTTGTTAAAGATTTTAAAATTCATATTATTATTGTATTATTTTCTTAATGTTAATTGATTGTTTATAATTAAAAAACAAGTTACTCAATTTTTTTGTCTTTTTATTTTTACGTAAGTATAATTTTCTTCAAACCTAAAAAGAAAATTTCTAAACTTTTAAAGAAAAGGTTTTCTAAACTTTTTTTAAATGCTTTTTTAAACTTCTTAATTGTTTTATGTAATTTTGTTAGATTTTGTCTAATTTTAACAGAGATGAATCAGATAAGCGTATTTTTTGTACACCTCCCTGCGAGAAACGGCATCCGGAAGGAATCAACGGCAAGGCCCAAGGGAATAATAGGTTATAAAAAGGATGGGAGGTGACGAAAGACGCAGAAGTAACTGTATTTTCTCCGTGTTTTCCCTCAAAAACTTCAATCGAACTTCTGCTAGGGTTTCTAGGATATTAGGCTATGGATATGGAAGAAAAGTATGATCAAGGTTTTAACGATGATGAGGAAGAAGATATAACTCAAGAGGATGCTTGGACCGTTATCAGTTCTTACTTCGAAGAAAACGGTCTTGTTCGTCAACAAATTGACTCGTTTCATAAGTTCATTGATTATACTCTTCAGGAAATTGTTGACGACTCTCCAGATATCGAGATCCGATCCGAATCTCAGCACAATCCAGGTCATCCGCCTGAATTTGCGGAGGTTCGTTTTGGATTTTCTCGATGTATGTAGTTATAATTAGTTTTGAGTTCGGTTTTGAAGCAGATTTCGTTCAAAATATACCTGAAATGTAGTGAATCGTGTCAGACGCTTGCTATTTTGTGTTATAGGATTTAAGCGTAAAGGAAAGGAAACAATAATAAGTGAACATCAGAGAGTAATGCAAAATAAGATCATGCTTAAACAGCAGGTAGATTAACGAACAGGTTTTGATCATTAAATAACAAAATGTACACAAAATCAAGTCGTGATGAACAATTAGGCTGAGTAGAAAACAGCAGCACTGGTGGTGCGTGATTTGAACTAGAAGAACTGGTGACTGCTGTGTGAGTTGAACTGTTAAAGATTGAACTCTAGAAGAATCACGTGCACAGTGTGAATGCTGTAAGGGTTAGTTAAAGTTTAACTAATAGGAATAACATTGAATTGGACAAACTGCTGCATATTGTCACATATCTTGTCATTATCGGTTTTAGGATTCGGTTTTGGAGGAGAAGTCTTTAATATGGGTTGATTAAGTTCTAGTGAAAACGGTAACAGATCTTGTCATTCTCGGTTTTGGATTATAGGATTTTAAACGTAGATTCGGTTTTGAGGAAAAGGTCATTGGAAGTGATTGATTCGTGCAGTGTTTGAAAGGATTAGGGTTTTGATTCAGTTTTGGAGTAGAAGTTTTTCAAAATTGGCTGATTAAAATTGTAGTGAAACTGTAATAGATGCTCGTCATTCTCGGTTCTAGGGCTTTAAGTGTAATCTCAGTTATGAGATAATCACATAGCACCCTAGGAATTGATTGATTTGTGAAATTATTAAAATATTGGGAACTTTTTGGCTTGATAAAGTTTTAGAAATCAAACAGAAGTAGATCCATGGTTGAATTATGAAGATTTGAGGACACATTGCAAGTATTCAGGGGGTATTTCATCTAACTGTCTAAATTTTAATTCTAGTTAAAAATTTAGACAACTGAAGCATCAAGATTGCTTATGATTGTGTTAGCGGATTGAAATTCAATATATGGCATCGACATTGATTTCAGAGTTTCATTAAGAACAGGAAAAACATAGAATTGAATTAAGTTCTATATATTGTTGTTACCTTGTGATGTCCTTTGCGATTAGAAAATATTTCTATGTTCACAAGATCAGGAGCTATCCATGTTAGAGAATTCAGCAATTCAGCTGGCTTTGAGAGCCTGTGAATACTTCAGGAAGTAAACAAAAAAGTGCATATGTTCATCTTATGCATTTGATGTTCTTATTTTCATTAACTTGCAGACTAGCTATAAAATCAGCTTTGGTCAGATCTATCTCGGTAAAACAGTGGTGACTGAATCAGATGGTGAAATCGCAAACTTGTTGCCAAAAGAAGCAAGGTTGCGACATCTAACATATTCTTCACCAATGTATATTGATGTATCAAAAATGGTTATAAATAAAGGCCATGATGGTGAAGAGGTCACAGAAACTCAGACTTTTGATAAAGTTTTCATAGGAAAGATTCCTATGATGCTACGGTCAAAGAACTGTAGACTTTTTGAGAAGTCAGAAAACGAGTTGACCAACCTTGGAGAGTGTCCTAATGATCAAGGTGGATATTTCATTATCAATGGGAGTGAAAAGGTTATAATTGCTCAAGAGAAAATGAGTACCAATCATGTCTTTGTGTTTAAAATGAGACAACCGAACAAATACGCTTATGTGTCAGAAGTTCGTTCATTGGCAAAATCTCAAAATAAGCCACCTAGTACCATGTTTGTCCGTATGCTTTCTAGGACCAGTGCCAAAGGGGTATGGTATCTCAGACAAGTATTAATATTATTTATTTATTATCTTTAATATACTAGTCTTCAATATTTTATACTATTGTATGTTTGTATTTCGAATTGCAGGGCTCTTCAGGTCAGTGTATTTGTGCTACACTTCCATTTATTCGAACTGAGATTCCTATCGCTATCGTGTTCCGCGCATTGGGATTTGTGGCTGATAAAGATATATTACAACGTATATGTTATGATTTTGCTGATAATCAAATGATGGAGTTGCTGCAACCTTCATTGGAAGAAGCATTTGTTATACAAAATCAGCAAGTATGATTTTGCCCTTTTTAATGTATGTGTGAGTGTGAATGTCTTTCTGATCATCATTTATGCAGGTGGCCTTAGATTACATTGGAAAAAGAGGTAACTCTGTTGGTGTTACAAGAGAAAATAGAATAAAGTATGATCTTTATTAATAAATGTTTTAGACAATAAGATCTTTATTGTTATTATACTTTTTGTATTTATAACTCTATATAATTCACAGGTACGCCCGTAATATTCTTCAGAAAGAAATGCTTCCTCATGTGGGGGTTGAAGAAAATTGTGAAGCACAAAAGGCGTACTACTTTGGGTAATTCTTGTATTGTTTTCATTTGTGTTTGCCTTCGGTATAGTATAGTATAGTTTTTAATTTTTTATGTAAAAGTAATGTATTTTATAATATTATGATATCATCAGATACATTATTCACCGTCTTTTGTTATGTGCCCTTGGTCGGAGGGCTGAGGATGATCGGGATCATTATGGAAACAAAAGGGTTGATCTTGCTGGTCCATTGCTCGGTGGCCTATTTAGAATGGTAAGTTTTATTTTTCTGGAAAGTTAATTATTGTGTTAATAAGTATCAGTCTTTAGTTGTTACCTCTTGTGTTAATGCAGCTCTTTCGACAGTTAACTAGAGATGTAAGAGTATATGCACAGAAGGTGATTCAAAATTCATTTATATTAAATGCATACCTTTTAATATCTTATTTCTATCATAATGATAATTTTGTTTTAAATTTGCAGTGTGTAGATAAAGGGAGGAAATTTAATTTGCATTATGCAATCAAAGCAAGCACGATTACCAGTGGCTTTCAATATTCTCTTGCTACTGGGAATTGGGGGAAAGCGAATGCAGCTGGAACAAGGGCTGGTGTTTCACAAGTAATTCTTTTTCCCCTTTTTTCTTTTCTTATTACTACATGAATGCCTTTATAAATTTTTTTTTTCTTACATATTCTTTATGAAATCTATAGGTGTTGAATCGTTTGACATATTCATCTACGTTGTCACATTTAAGAAGAATAAACAATCCTAAACGGCGTGATGGTAAATTTATCATTCTTAATAATTTTCTCTTTCGTGTTATACATTTCGCTTCTTTTTAAATGTGTTTTTGTATGTTTAAGCAGGAAACTTGACAAAACCAAGACAGTTGCACAACTCACAATGGGGAATTATGTGTCCTGCAGAAACTCCTGAAGGACAGGTGAGTAAATGATATTTTACATCGCTGCATATATATATTTGTTGAAAAACTGTATTTATGAACGTCACATACTATCTACTTTGCTTTAAATTATATCCTTATAGATGAATTTGAACAAAAGAAGGGATATATTATTTGGACATCAAAACAATGGATTCCTATTTAAATTGGCATTAATTTTAATCTTATTTGGCTGTTATTATAGGCATGTGGACTGGTGAAAAACCTGGCACTGATGGCTTACATAACTGTTGGATCACCTGCAGAACTAGTTTTGGAATTTTTAGATGATATTGGTGTTGATGTAACATCATTATTTTTTTACAATAAAATCTATATTACTATCATCATCATCTTATAGTCTAATTGTTAAACTTTATATCTGCTTTAGGAAATCTCTCTTGCTGGCATCTCAAAATCTACAAAAATCTTTGTCAATGGTCAGTGGGTGGGAATGCATCATGATCCTGACAACTTGGTTAGAATCCTGAGAGGATTAAGAAGAACAGTGAGTATTTGTATTAATAATGTGATTAATATTGGTCAAATATTTGTGTATATCTTGATCAAATTCAGTTAATTTTTATATAAATTAATTTAATTTTCTAGAATGACATCAACTCCGAAGTTGCAGCTGCTAGAGATATTCATTTGAAAGAAGTTAGAATATATACCGATTATGGCCGTTGCAGTCGTCCACTATTCATTGTTGAGAACCAAAGACTTTTAATAAAAAAGAAAGACATCCAAAAGCTGCAAGAAAGGGTATTACAAATCTTGTAGATCATAATATCTTAGTTTCCAGACATTTAAATCATCTTTATAATTAATATTTTCTTGGTTAGTTGGCTGTGTCTATCTTTTCCCAGAAAACCCCAGAAGATGGCAGCTGGCATGATCTTGTTGCAAATGGATTCATTGAATATATTGATACAGAAGAGGAAGAGACTACTATGATTTGCATGACCATCAATGTAAGTAGAGGGGTGGTTTCGACCGGAAAACGGGTCAATTTGGGTTGCGAAACAGTCAAAACAGGTCAAATCCGAAAACGGTTAGCTAAAAAGTAAATATGTGGAACGGTTTAGATGTCACCTAAAACATACTTAAGTATTGACAGCATCCTAATTGAATCATTATTTCAAAAATAAAATTTTCAATCATATTTGATGCTTTAATTGTACATGAAATAAAAATGAACCTGCGATAACTTCCATGTTAAAATAAATGTATTTTTCAATGGGTGTAGGATCTTGTAAGCGCAAGGCTAAAACCAGAAGAATCTTATTCGGATACTTATACCCATTGTGAAATCCACCCGTCTTTAATTTTGGGCGTTTGTGCTTCCCTCATACCATTTCCTGACCACAATCAGGTATGTTCTTACATTGAAAATTTAATTTCTTTTGCAAAATGTAATTTCTTTTGTTAGATGACTCTAAATTGTTATGTTATGTGTAAAAAAGTCTCCGCGTAATACATATCAGTCAGCCATGGGAAAACAAGCTATGGGTATTTATGCCACCAACTTCCGATCTCGTATGGTATGTAAAAAGTTCAATTCTTTTTGCACAATATGTTTTGTCACGCGTTTGTTTTCTTACTGTTTTGTTGCAAATATGTTTGTTTTTAGGATACATGCGCGTATGCTCTCTACTATCCTCAAAAACCACTTGTGACAACTCGAGCAATGGAGCACTTGCATTTCAGACAACTTCCAGCTGGCATTGTAATTATCTTAGTGCGCATATTATTATGTTCTACAATTATCTGACTGAATTTCCTTTTATTTAGAACGCAATTGTGGCAGTCGCCTGTTATTCTGGATATAACCAAGAAGATTCTGTTATTATGAATAAATCATCAATAGATCGCGGTTTCTTCAGATCACTAATCTTCCGCACATACAGGTACTCTCAGTCAATCCATTTGTCCATACAGTTTTATAATGCATTTTTTTTGTTTAATTTTCTTTTTTGCTCTTGAACAATTAATATGCATGTGCTTTGTTCAGAGACGAAGAGAGAAAGATGGGGACCCTTGTGAAAGAAGATTTCTGTCGTCCCAATAGAGCTAATACCTGCGTATGTTTCTTTTTTCCCGATCAATTAATGTTCAAGATAACGGGTCATTTTGGATATCTTTTCTGGTGACTAAGGTTAAAAATTTCTGCCAAAAAGAAACTGGCCAAAGGTTTCCCTCATGTGTTTATGAACTCTTTGGTTGCTTCACTCATTTTAAAAACTAGTTGACACTTGACAGCTCACTTTAACTTGCCCATTTTGCCACCTATAAAGACCACTGATTTCTATAATTAACTTTTACAGGATATGAAGCATGGGTCGTATGATAAACTGGATAATGACGGTCTAGCTTCTCTTGTGAGTGCTCGTTATTGTGGATTTCTAGATTCTATATTCTTTCATAGCTCCACCTGTGATTGCTATGTTCTTGAAATCACACTAATTGTTATAATTTAGGGAGCACGAGTTGGAGGTGATGATGTTATAATTGGAAAAACATCTGCTATCGATCAAGATGATGCTCAAGGTCAAGCCTCCCGTTACACTCGTCGTGATCACAGCACAAGCTTACGTCATTGTGGTGACGGAGTGGTTGATCAGGTACATGCGCCAGTCTTCTTTTCGGGTCACACAGATTTGACCTGTCAAAATTACCATTTACAGGTACTGCTGACTACAAATGCTGACGGGTTACGGTTTGTGAAAGTACGAGTGAGATCCGTAAGAATTCCCCAAATTGGAGACAAGTTTAGTAGCCGACACGGTCAGAAGGGAACCGTGGGTATGACCTACACCCAAGAAGACATGCCGTGGACCGTTGAAGGCATCACCCCTGACATCATAGTCAACCCGCATGCCATCCCGTCTCGTATGACCATCGGTCAACTTATCGAATGCATCATGGGGAAAGTTGCTGCTCATATGGGCAAAGAAGGAGACTCGACCCCGTTTACAGACGTTACTGTAAGTCATGTTCTTACTTCAGCTGATTATCTTACTTTGATATGACATGGCGTTGGATGATGTGGCAGGTGGATAACATCAGTCGGGTGTTACACAAGTGTGGTTACCAGATGCGTGGTTATGAGACAATGTACAACGGTCACACCGGCCGGCGGCTTTCGGCTATGATATTTCTCGGGCCAACTTACTACCAGAGGTTGAAGCATATGGTGGAGGACAAGATTCATTCACGTGCACGTGGCCCGGTTCAGATTCTGACTCGGGGACCGACATCGGGACGGTCACGTGACGGTGGGTTGCGGTTTGGAGAGATGGAACGAGACTGCATGATTGCTCATGGTGCTGCTCTGTTTCTTAAAGAACGACTGTTTGACCAGAGTGACGCGTATAGGGTTCATGTGTGTGAACGTTGTGGGTTGATCGCGATTGCTAATCTTAAAAAGAATTCCTTTGAATGTAAAGGCTGCAAGAACAAAACTGATATCGCGCAGGTTATCTTTCTTCTTGCCAATATTTGGACAGTTTCTTAAGCCAATTTAAAAAGCTACCTGCTTATTTTGCCAGCTTTGGATGTAACCCATTAGTGTATGTATGCAGGTGCATATTCCATACGCGTGTAAACTGCTTATCCAAGAGCTTATGTCAATGGCGATTGCGCCTAGAATGCTTACGAAAGAGGTGAACCAAGCTAAAGACAACAAGAAGAAAGGCGTTTGATATGTTTGTTTGTGTAATGTGTGCTTCTCAAAATCTTGTAATACGGTATGAAATTCTAGTTGTTGAACTTGACCATTTGAAACCTTAGTTGAGATGTTGTTGATGTTAATAATCTTGGACGTGATCCAAACGTACCTTGGAATGTCAACGATGTATTAGGGATGAGGTTTGAGAATCCTGAGCAATGGAAACATTGTTTGGCTAATTATGTTGTCATGACGTGTAATTAGGGTCGTAACAAGCTGAGCCGAGCCGGCTCGGTTAGGTCTGTTCAAAACTCGTGACCCCGAAATAAGCAAAAAAAAAAACTATATTTGAAACATGCCGAAGCGAACCGGCTCATTTTGTAACCAAGCCGATAATGTTCCTTTAATTTCCAGCTCTAGCTCGATCCCACCCCTGGCTTGACTTAGCTCGACTCGATTACACCCTTAGGCTCGTTTATCTTAACGAGCTAAATTGGTGGGTTTGGGATTGGCTACTGATTCAACTTGTTAAAAGTTTTACTTCTTTTTAATTTATTTACACATTCATATATTAAATACAAAACAAAAAATATATATATATATATATATATCTTTTGTGTTTGTTGATCTTATATGGTTGAACCAGTAGTTTGGAGATTCATACAGTTGTACTAGTGGAGCATTTGGATAAAAAAAATAATGTTGGTGATTTTAATGCTATCGGGGTAATGTGTGCTTTTAATCAAAACTTGTCTGTTAAGCACATATTTACCGGATATTATCGAGCTATTTAAACTGCTGAATTAAACTCAAGCCTGCAAGAAGAGTTCAAGTTTAAACTATTGGATATTATCGTGCAGTTTGTTTCAACCCTTATTTTTAGAACCAAACATAGAGGGAATGAGAGGATCATGCTATTGAATGTAAAACCTTATCAATTAATAAGGAATCAATGTTGATGTTGAACCAAATAATCAAAATATTTTCAAACTAAACAAAGTCATTACACACATACATCCCAAAACAGTTATGACAGTTATAAAGTCTTGTTCATGAAGAAATCAAAGAGCCTTTCGCATACCGTTGAAGAAAAGATACCATCCGCAACCAATGACTTCATAAATCCCTCTATTTCTTCCACATTTTGCTTTCTTTCCAAACGCTCCAAAAGGATCACTAACTTATCCTTAACATGTTCCTCATGAGGCAAAAACCTACAATTTGACGATACATTCTTCAATGCTTCAACACCTTTTACAACTTGATCATCCTCAATATATCCAATTGTTAAACAATACCATGTATGAAAAGTAGGAGTACCTCCTTTCTCAATACCAGAATTCAAAATAGCTTCCGCCTTACCCAATTCACCATTTTTAACATAAACATCAATCAAATCATCGGGTACCCGAAAATCATAAGACAAACCCTTCGTTTCCCATTCTTTAAATATCCTCTCGGCTCCTTCAACGTCATCTAACTTCAACAACGCACTAATCATGTTTCTATAACCCGCGTTATATATCTTATCATTCTTTAAAATCTTCCAAATTCGCTCCACTTCTTCTTTCTTTCCTAACTTTGAATACGTTGCAAGCACGGTATTTAGTGTTCTATATCTACCCTTTGAGGTTACTGCAATCTTTTCTACCTTTTTTAATAATTCCAAACTTTTTTCAAACACCCCGACTTTCAAAAACGCGTTTGCAGCAATAAGATACGTGTTAGCATCCATACCAACACGAGGATCGGCTTCCATGATCTTCATGATCTTGTTTAATCCCTCGATGTTACCATTAGCAGCATAAGCATTTAACCGAGGGGTGAACGAGTATTTATCTGGATAAAAACCGTTCTTTTCCATTTCATTAGTTAATGCATCCATTTTCTCCCAATTTCCAACATTGTAATAAAGATTCATCAAGATATTGAAGGCCAAAGGAGTCATTATACGCCTTGTCTCGCGTAAGTTTTGCATCATGGCCTCTGCTTTATCCTCTAATTTTTCAAGACAATAGATGTTAAGAAGGCAAATATCGACAATAAATCCTTTGAATACCTGTGAAATGTTATTGTAAAATTCCTCGGCTTTTTCTATACCGTAAACTTTATAAATTAAATGCAGTCTGTCCCTAATATCACCTTTTGTAGGGGGTATGTATCGTTTATCAGTCATCCACTCTGATAACTGTGAGAGAAAATATAACACATATTAGCATTGTACCTTTAACACATAATTTATCTTCCTACATTATGGTATACAATGAGACAGCACAAAGATAAAATCTGTGAACTGTATTAGATTCAACTATACTGCTTTTTTAGGGTTCTTAATGAGTTGAGTTTGAATCAAGAAATGCTTGCTGAATTCAGAGGCATCAAAATCCAAAAACCTGTGTCTGGATTAAGATTTTATTAAATGTGTGTTTGGATCTCATGTTGTTGAGGAAATCTATGATACAGGGATTAATGTTGTGATTAGATATTCATATTGAGGTGTGGTTATCACACTTGTGCAGGCAATATAATCATAATATTGTATCAACAAAACCTCAGGCAAGTTTGAATCTTTTAAATTTCTTTGAACAGAAACAGGAAGATCAAATATTAAGATTAGAACCTCAAGCGCATGTTTGAATCTTTTGAATTTCATCAATGATTTAATGATTTCATCCAGATGATCTTTATCAACTTTCCTCCCTTCACTGACCCACTGATCAAGAACTGGTACAATCGATAAATTGGGATCACCCACTGGCGAGATTCTTCTGTAAAGTGATGAATCGGGCTCCGATTTTTTCCGAAATGTTGGTAATCCATGTGATGGATTCTTGTTTTTCTTTTCAATAATTACTGATGATTCTGTTTTTGAGGGTGTTTTGGTTGAGAATGAGCTGCAAAAGTTCTTTAAGGCATTTCGACAAACACCTTGTGTGCGTAATGTTAAGCCAACAAGCTTCATCGTGCACGATAAACCTTGACTGGGTTTGAGTTGTGAGTGTACAATCGTATATTGGCCCAATTAAGTCTGGGCTTATGGTTCAAAGCCCAATAGTTTCAGCATAAACTTAACTATAGCAAAAGTACAACTCCGAATTCGCAGTGTACAATCGTTTATTGCATTTGCAAAACCCTTGATTACTTGACGTCTTACAGTTCACCCCTACACTCAAAACCCTACTGAAACAATCAACCAAATCATCCCCAACTCGAAGAACTTCAAGATGTTAGCAATGGCGGGTCGATTGAGGAAACTGCAAAATATAAAAACCCTAACTGAAATCCGATCATTCACCACTGCTACGATTGATCGAAGTGAAAGTAACAACAGTAGCAAGAGGAAGGTGTCACTGTATTCCAAAATTAGCCCACTTGGAAACCCTAGTTTAGCAATGACCCCGGAGCTAGATGATTGGATTGAAAAGGGAAAGAAGGTGCGATTGTCGGAGGTTAAGCAAATTATTCATGATCTTCGCCAGCGCAGACGGTTCCATCATGCGTTGGAGGTCAGCATGTTCGATTCTTTCCTGTTTTTTTGGTTCATTTTTGGAATTGATTGTATGAAAGCAGATTCATTATGTTATGAAATCGTTTTTTTGCTTGAATTTGGTTAATTTGGCACGTTAAAGCTCGAATGAACTGTTAAAATCTTGGAAGTTTGATATCTTGTAGCCGCATCTATGATCGTGCTACTTTAACGGGGTTCGTTTTGATATAATTGATCTTTCTTTCAGTGAAGAATAACAATTAACATGCTAATGAACTTTAAAACTTCATACACTTTCTGTATTTAGATATTACAATATTGTTAAGTTTGTGATCCTGTTATTTTGGTTTTGACGAGGCCTCACGTGAGGCACTATGAAACAATCAAGCTCAAAATTCGATCATTATCATGTTTGTGTACACTAATTGTGTCTGTAATATGTGTTTATTGTTCTTTTATGTCTGAGATATTTTTCCTTATGAACTTCAGTTGTGTGGTTTTCTGCATATGTTATGTGAATAGTTTACGGGTGTGAAATCTTTGAAATGGCACGATACTAACACGAATTCACAGGTTTGAGTCAATATTGTTCCTTGTCATCGTGATTGGTTCGAGAATCGAGATTATACCCGTTTAACCCATCTATTCTAATTTTTAATAAAGTTTAGGTTTTTTGTCATAACTTAAAAATGGTTGGTTATTCTATGCCAAAATTTAGAAGTCCAAAGAGAAATGCCATAAATTTAACCCTTTTTTAATAGTTCAAATGTATTAATACGTAAGAAATTTGAAGTAATAGAGTATTAGTATCAAAGAAATAAAAAAAAACGTAAAATATTTCTTTTTTGTTAAACAAGTGATGTTTGTGTCAACCCACGAATAAACATGTTAAGATTGGGTTCATGTGTTTGACACGATTTTTGGGCCCGTCGTATCAAGTTCAACCCGCCAACGCGTGTACACGACCTCAACACCCCTATGTCTAGTATATACACTTTCAACAAGCGTTATCTGCATTTTTTCTTGTAACTGATCAATTGTGTATATACTTAATTACTTATACTCTTAATGATATTTAATGATCTACAGGTTTCTGAGTGGATGAACAAAAAAGGCATTTGTGCATTTACCCCTACCGACCACGCGGTGCAATTGGATCTAATTGGTAAGGTCCACGGGTTTCTCGAGGCTGAAAAATACTTTAACGGTTTAACCGAACAAGATAAAACCGACAAGACATATGGGGCCCTTTTGCATTGTTATGTCAGACAACGTGAAACCGAGAAATCACTTTCGCACTTTCAAAAAATGAAGGAAAAAGGTTTGGTTTTATCACCCGTCACATATAATGACATCATGTGTCTTTATACACGTATCAACGAAACCGATAAAGTTCATGATGTTTTAAACGAGATGAAAAAGAACGGAGTGTTTCCCGATAATTTAAGTTATAGAATGTGCATAAATTCGTATGGAGATAAAATGGATATTGAGGGTATGGAAAATATATTATCAGAAATGGAGAATGATTCAAATATTGTTGTGGATTGGAACACGTATGCGGTTGTTGCAAACTGTTATATCGCAGGTAAGCTTTTAGATAAGGCGAATGACACGTTAAAGAAAGCTGAAAAACAGTTAGTTGAGAAAAATGGATTAGGGTACAACCATTTGTTCTCGTTACACGCGCGATTAGGAAACAAAGATGATGTTATAAGATTATGGGGTTGTCAAAAGAGCACGTGTAAGAGACGAATTAACCGCGATTATATTACAATGGTGAAATCACTTGTCAGACTTGATGAGTTTGACGAAGCAGAAAAGGTCTTAACAGAATGGAATTCATCTGGAAATGTTTATGATTTTCGGGTCCCGAATATTATTATTGACGGGTATTTGAAAAAAGGTTCGTGTGATGAAGCAAAGAATCTGCTTGATCGTTTGTTGAAGGACCAAAAGGCGACAACGCCTGATAGTTGGGGGTTGGTGGCGTTGGAATTTTTGAAAAAAGGCGATGTCGGGATGTCTGTGAGTTGTTTGGAAACTTTGTTTTCTTTGCAGTTAAAGAAGGAAGATTGGAAAATCGACTCGAAAGTTGTTGAAAGATTGTTGGATGGTGTTGGTGAGAAAGCGCAATTGCAGGAAGTTGAATCGATTGTGCAAAAGTTGAAGAAATTTGTGAAATTTGATAGGGGGATGTATTATAGTTTGATTAAAGGTTACATTAATGGTGGTAAAGATGCAGGTAAAGTGTTGGATGATATGAAAGCTGATGGAGTTGAAGAAGATGTAGAAACAAAGAAGATTCTTGTCTTGCAGCAGAACAAAGTTTAAGGATTTAAAATGGTGAAATGACAAGATTGCCCCAAGTCCTCACGACCACACACAATTTCTTTTTTAATTTTAATTTTTATTTTTCTTCTAGTGTAGTAGCTGCAATAACAATTTTAGATTCTTTAAATTAATGTTTCAAGCTTTTTTTTTGGCCAAATTCTTTAATGACTGTTGTATTGCATTGAAGTATTGTTTATGAATCACTTTTAAGTTGTATTGCATAATTGACTAACTTCAAAAGTGGTTTAGTGCTATTTTAAGTCGGCTTAAATGAATAAATGATATAAAGATTTATACAAACCTTGACAAAGTTGAAGTGGGTCACACACCTTAAACTTATTAATTAGATCCCGTATAAGTTTTTAATAATAGCAGTAATTTTTATTACTGAAAAAAAGTTTTTGTAAAAATTAGTCGAAATATCTGTAAGAAATCTTTTATAGAGAATATTTTAGATTTCAAGTTTAGTTAAACAAATTGGTTTGATAGTATTCTACATTTTATCGAAGGTATGCATGGTAGTGCTCCTAATCATGAGATTGAAGGTTGCCTCTATGTGAATAATGATATAGTATTAGAAGCAGATATATTGTTGTTAAAAGATATTTTGATTTATGACTTAAGTAAAATAATATTAGTATGATTAATCTGGAAAGAAAGTAAGTCCTTCAAAAGAAAGAAAACCCAACACACATATAGACTATAGCTATAAGACTATCCCGTATACCGGGCTGTATGGGGGCTGTATTGGCTGCTACGCAGGAGAGAGAAAGGGTAAAGTGAGTGAGTAAAATGGTGGAAATGCATGGGTTGTATTAAGGGTTGTATTAATGATTGATGTGGTGTTTTGTGATTGGTAGGAGGGTGATGTGTAATATTGTGATTAGTTAGAAAAAAAAAGAAAAAATAAATAAAAAAAAATCAAACTTTGGAAAACGCCGTCACCAACGCAACGGCGTGGCCGAAAACACCCCAAAAACGCCATAGGGGGTGGTGTTTGGGCGTGGAGGGGGCTTCATTGGGGGGGCAAAACGCCCCATAACGGGCACACACCGGATAGTCTAAGTTACACATATAGTTAGAACTTAGAAGTGATAAGAGAATCGGATCAAAGAATTAATTATTGTTGAAATTATTAAAACTATATCCACTTGTAAAAATTTGAATTTTGAAACTTAGTCTATTTATCTGTGAATTTATTAAATTTGATATTATTCTTATGAGATAAGGGTAGT
>WOUH02000012.1:5663569-5684866 GCA_009936405.2 Stevia rebaudiana
CCTATATATATATATATATATATATATATATATATATATATATATATATATGGTGCAAGTACAAATGAAGATGTGATTGTGGGTCCCAATTGCACGATGTATGCCATGTCACATAAATTTTATATATGTTAACATAATGTTTCATTAGGCTTGCGCATGGTTTGGATTACAAAGGAAATGTGTGTGGTGACAGAAATGGAAATCCCAATCTTGATGGGTTGGGAGTAAGATATTGGGTAAACCCTAATCAAGTATTTGAAAGTGGATTCAAAGATAGTCATTCAGACTTAGAAGATTTTAAAAGCATTTGTTTAAAAGATTGTCCAACACCATCTGAAGATACTTTAAAATGGGTGTGTAATTATCCCGAAGGAGATGATATTCGGCTTTCAATGAAGCAATGGGTAGCTCGAGATTATGATTATTTTTCTTTTTTAACACCCGATATGAGAAAATCTTCCTTACAACTTCTTGGTCCATGCTATCCTGTCCTTTTTCCAAGTGTAAATGGTAAGAACTACACCGAAAACATAAATAATATATATATATTTATATATATATATATATATTGTTACAAATACATTTATCAATTTAGTGTTGTAAAATTTTCTTGTCACTAAATCGGGCGGTGGGATACTGACTAGCAATTATTCAGGATTAATCAGATTGGAATTTATACGTAGTTTTTCAAAATAAGTATATTTTTTCAAATAATTCAAAATTTGACCGAGTTTGACCAATTTTGCCTGAGATTTGACGAATTTTGTCCCAAAAAGTCTAAATCATTACACATTTGCAGTCTTGTGGAGTTGCGAATTCATGACGCGCAAATCGAATGTATCTCTACAACAATGGCACCAAATGGGTGGACAAACCGTTGATGATGGCATGATGTTAGATAAAACGGTTCACAAGTCCATCAACTCTCAATCATCCGTCTTGAAGGTTAAAAAACTATCTTTATAAACCCCTTAGGTAAATGCTAAAAATAAACAAAATTAAAATGCTGAAAACTTTTGTTTATGCAGCGTTATGTTGCGGATATAGGGAAATCATGGCCTGTGTTGATTGTTTGTGGAGGAATTATACCGTTAATGTTATCGCTGATGTGGCTAGCCATGATTCAACGCCTTGTTGCTGCGATGACTTGGATAACGGTCGCGCTTTTTGATATTCTTATTATTTCTGTTACCATGTTGTTCTATTTGAAAGGTTTGACTCCTATTTACACTTTCATTTGACCTCTTGATGTATTAGTTAGTTATATTACCCAAGGCTACATTTTTTTTATGTTTTACCCCGTTACCCAAATACCTATAACGCCCTTACATAACGATAGTCATTAGATTAAGGTACATCACATCGCGGAGCCTTTTGTGCATTTTGGTAAAATGTTTGTTGTCATATAAAGAAAATATAAGTAAAGGTTTCTCCTGTTTTGATGATTACTGTAGGGGGGTAAATTAGTCATTTGTGATTATAAGTTTCTAAATAAGAACATGTTGTAATTAAAACAGAATCTTTTTTAAAGAAAGCAAATTAGTTAGGGCACAGATCAAGAACTTAAAAAAATGTTAAATAAAGAACTTCCATCTTATATTTGAAATGTTGGTTTTTAAACAGCTATACGAATATCGAGCTGAATCTTGTTATTACTTTCATACCCTTCAGCTGGATGGATCGGAAATGATGCTATCTCACCAATCATTGGCAACCATGATCCGTATTATCACATATCTGGCCGGGTATGTAACTCAAGTATACTGCATTTCACTTTTCTAGAAGTGACAATTTTGACCCATACTCAAATGGGTCAAAATAAATAAATAAATAAAAAGCTAAAAGGGGAACATGTTAAACGGGTTGAAACTTGAAAGCCTCCTAAAGTCTAGTTTTGATGCATATCACTTCCTAATTTGTTCTACTTAGATATTAGAATGCTAATGTTTTAGCAAAATTGTTTTTCTAATCATAATTAACCGGTTAATATCTATTCCAAAAATATTTAAAATAATGGAAAAAAAAGTACCCGCATGTCAACCCAACCCCTTATGAGGTGCGCTTTTAAAAACGACTCGTTTTAAGCCGAACACATTTTGAACGGTTACCCAACCGAAAACATGTTTTGAATTTGCGTATTGTATCAGGAACGAGGTCATCTTCATTTCGTTGCAGCACTTATGACAATAATTATGGCTATATCCATCCTCTCATCAATCGCCATTGCACGCCGTATCGTTATGGCAACCTCCGTACTAAAGGCAAGTGTCAAAATTGAACATTTTTACAAAAATACCCTTTATTTCAAGATTCATGACTAAATTTTCTTGATTTGCAGGTTGCATCCAAGATTATAGGAGAAGTAAGAGCTCTAATAATTTTCCCAATTATGCCATACGCGCTTCTTGCGATCTTTTACATGGTCTGGATTTCTGCCACTTTGTACCTTCTTAGCTCGGGTGAAGTTGTTAGAGATAGATGTAACGCCAATTGTTGTGCGTATGATCTTCAGTCAAAACAAGTTAATTGTGAACGGTGTTGTGGGCATACCATTCATTACACGCCTCATATCGCGCTTGCTATATTATTTCACATATTCGGGTGGTATTGGGTCACACAGTTTGTCAAAGCTTGTTCTTCGACTGTTATCGCGGGTTCCGTTGCTTCTCATTATTGGACCCGTGGTGAAGTTCTTGTAAGTATAAAGCCCATTAATATTTAACAAATTGAAGTTAGGGGTATTTTGGTAATTTTACATTTGTTAGTCACATTTGGGCACTAACACTACCAAATACCAATCCCTCTTATTATGTAGGGTTAAAAAAATCAGATGTAAGGAGTTTGTCTAAAAAATGAATCTTGAAGAACATGTAAAATTACCTAAATACCCCTAACCTTAATAAACTATTTTTTTTCTAATTCATTGTGTCTTAATTGTTACTTTGAAATTGCACATGTTATAATTTATGTAAATTTGAAGTAATTGACACTAAATAAATGATGCAGCAAGAGATTTCATTTCTTCCTATATTCTCTTCAGTAAAGAGGCTTTTGAGGTATAATATTGGTTCGGTGGCTATTGGCTCGCTTATAGTTTCATTTGTTGAGTCATCAAGCCGAATATTAAAGCCGCTTCGCAAGAAACTTATGGTGGTTGATATTAGGACTCACAATCGGGTTGGAAAATTTTTGTCTGTTTGTTCCCATTATGCCCTTACATCTATCGAGTGGATCATCAAGTCGGTTAACCACAATGCTTACATAATGGTAATTCATTTATACCATTTTCATTCTTTCTTCATTTTGTGGGTCCCATCTTCGCATATGTAACGCGCAAAAAGAAAATTTAAAATGTTAAATAACCAAAAGGAGAAGCATCAAAACTAAGTTGGTGAAAAGAATATCTACAATTCAAAAAGTGTTGACTTTTTATTTTGAAAGTCAAACTTCATATCTTACAAATTCAAAATTATTACGGGTTGTTGTACTTCTTAGATCCTTGTTTGATACGTATGACGTTTCTGGAAAAAGTATAATATAATTAGTAAAAACATTTATGTTTGGTTTAAAAGTTGAAAAGTAGTTTGTTTGACTTGGAAAAGTCAAATCAAGAAAGATGTTTGTTTTGTTTTTGCAGATTGCCATTACGGGTGAAAGCTTTTTTGCAGCATCTGCAATGGCAACCGAGTTGATTAAAAACAATATTCTTCGAATCGGGAAAGTGAACGTAATTGGAAATGTTATTCTTTTTCTTGGTAAATTATGTGTTAGCCTTGCAAGTGCTTTGTTTGCATTTCTTATGTTGGAAACTCACGCGTATAAATCCGCACACAACAAGGTCTCGTCGCCATTGATCCCCGTGCTAGTAAGTTCTCTAACACTTTTCAAATCAATATTATTCTCTATGGGCAAGTTCATATCACATGTATAATGTTTTT
Source organism: Stevia rebaudiana (assembly GCA_009936405.2). Lineage (NCBI taxonomy): Eukaryota > Viridiplantae > Streptophyta > Magnoliopsida > Asterales > Asteraceae > Stevia > Stevia rebaudiana. The sequence goes on from WOUH02000012.1 coordinate 5,667,508, forward strand.
TCCTCCTTGTTTATTTAGTGATACATATTGCAATATGTAATTGATTTTAGTTATACTATAGAATGTGCAAATATGAAAATTTTATCGATTTGAGAGGGTAAATATATATAATTGATTATATTTTGTACGCAGTAAATCCCACTCGTAGCAAATTTAAAAACTTTTAAAAGGGTGTATATAAAATTGATTATATTTTGTAACTATAAAAGTCATTACCAATTATAAACTTATAGAGTTGAACGTATAAACACTTGTACATATTGCTTTAAATATTATTTAAAAGGCATTTATGTAAATGCGTAACTACCTACCTTTCACTCTGTCATCATATCTTATCAGGATTTTACTTAAAATTGGTTCTATATTGAACGCGTACGGTTTATCTTATAATATGAATTTTTCTATTTTTTTTGCGTGTTACATCTTAATAAAGAAACTCATGATTGTTGAACCTAAACAGGTATGTTGGGGTCTCGGTTTTGTGGTGGCAACTCTGTTTTTCGCGGTGGTTGAGGTGTCAATCGACACCATCATACTTTCATATTGTCAAGATTCAGAGGAACATAGAGGAGCTACACAATATGTGACACCACTTTTACTAGAAACTTTACATGACCAAAATGAGATGGATAATCATGAACAATGAACGAAGTAATGTTCTGTTCATGTTATATTCACAAGATGTGCAACAACCAACGCATATGGTACAACATCCTGTTTGGACGGTCAATCTCTACGATAGATATCATTAGTTAGTATGGGTTGTTGACGTTTCACCTTATCATTGAATTGTTGGTGATATTTGAGTGTATGCTATTTCTAATGATATAATCTCTCATATGAACAGATCAAAATGATATTAGCTTTATCTAGAGTACCAAGAAAAATGTGTTTTTATTTTTTTTAGTCCGTTTATTTTATTGAGTCACAAATGACCATTGCACAAGTCGCAATTTGAAATGTTTATAAAAATTGTGGACTTGATTATATCGTTACAAACTTAACTCAAAGGACGGCTAGTATACCAATCCTACAAGTAACCATATAGATTGGTTCCCACAACTGCTTTGATGTTTTCATTCAATGATGTCACGTGAAATTGAGGAATTACCAAAACACAAATGTAAATGCAATGAAGTTTTATCTTTAATGGTGATAAACATCAAGTACCAAGAGAAGATCGCTATCAAAGAATTTAAATTCGTAATATTATTCAAACTTGTGTAAGGATAGTTTGACACATTAGCGTTTTTCTTTCTTCATTTATTTATTCTAACAGCAGTCAATTAAACCCATAAGTGTTTTGAAGTTTAATATAGAACTCTTCTATTGAAAAAATCCAATTGTAGTTCGTAGTACGTGCATTGATTTGTGTGGTAGATTGTTGCGACTAAATACCAACCTCAGAATATGTTTTTTCTACATCGTGGCTATATTACCAACCTCTAAAGGGAGTCCTGACTTTATTCACATTAAATTACCAATATCAAATTCCGAAAATACAAGCATGCAAATACATTAAAACCTCTATAAATTAACAATGTTGGGATCGGGAAATTTTATTAATTTAACGAGATATTATTATATTGATAAATCAATAAATTATTAATTTAAAGAATTAGCTTACAATAATACAAATCTTCACAACTTTTTGTTGCAATACGAGAATACGATGCCTCAACTTTTAAGCGTAATGAGGAGATCTAAAGATGAACTCAATATATATTTGAAGTTTACAAAAAAACAAGTGACTATAGATTCAATTTTTACTAGACAATCCTAGAATTTTGGAATACTTTAGTAATTATTAATTTATAGTTTCGCCGAGACCAGTATATTTACATTGGGATTTCAAAAAAATTATTATCTTATTATTTTATCGATTGTGATCCAATTTTGTACTGGTCTCAAGTTGGGACGAAACAAATTATTAATTTACCGAGTATTAAATTATAGAGGTTATACTGTATTCAAAAAACAACATTATATGGTCGTATAACACTAGGAGTTCTTCAAAACGCTAAAAGAGAAATGTTCAGTCTCCACCATAAGCTTCCGTCTTGACCGTTAAAAGAACAACTTATTATCGTTTATAAAACCACATAAACGTTAATAAAACAACTTAATTACTATGGTTTAGAGTTAAACACAACAATTTTTTAGAAAATTATTTCAAAAATGATGGAATTTTGATATTAAACTTATAGACTGACGCTAAAAAATATTTCTTCGGGTCCATTCCCTAAAATTAATTATGTATTACAAATTTTCTTATAAATATGATTTTGCACGAAACGACCTAGTATACAGCTAATAACTTTGCTTATTTATGAGGATGTTTATTTTATGTTACATTTATATATAATTAAAACATTTTATGTATATATTAAGTTAGTTTTATGAATAGATGTAAATGCATACGTGGAATTTTAAAAAATAAATAAATGATGAAAAACAAAAAAGGTCCTACCGGGAGTCGAACCCAGTCGCTGGATTCAAAGTAAATTTTTGTATAATACATTTATAAATTAGAATGAACATGTGTAATTTAGTGTTCAAACTTGCAGTTTAAAAACACATTAAAATTCTAAAATAAGTTTATACTTTCAAAGTCATGTACAAATTTAAGATACTTTAAAATTTATTAAAATTTACGTCGGCAATTCTTCACACGACCTAAACACAACACGAAAAAAGCAATTTTTGGTAACACGAATAAGCCATATAATAAACATGTCCGAATTAGTGTTGAACTTTTTTACGTGGTTAACTAATCGAGCCACTTTAGATTATTAAAATATAGAGCCTGTCTAATGTTAAGTTAGAGACTATAATACGACGACGCTTTAGATTGTTAATTTAGAATTTAATATTTTAAATTCTTAGAGAGTATTTGTTTTGATTTATATCAGTTTTGATACCCGCAAAAGCTTTGATGCGCGAATGGTGGAAAAGTCTCAGTCGAGAAAATTGAAGATGATGACGTTCGTTTCATTATCTCATCAAATTATGCATTATTCCAGTAAGTTACAAAAATATATATTAATAAATTTGATTTGAATGTAACATCCCAAATTGCCCTCAAAGACTTCTTATTTTATGGTGGAAATTAAATTGTCTAATTGGCTAGACCTTTGAAGCCATCTTGACTTTGAATAGTCATAGCTAAACATGTTCTAAGCTGGCCTAGAATTATTTTAACTAATCGAAAATTCAAACTTGATTGCATTGACCCCGTATCACTACTATAATTTTTAAACTACTCCAAATTAATCTACTATTAATCTACCCAGTTGAGTAGATTAATTCGGATGTAAACTATGAAATAAACTATAAAGACTTAAATAACTTAATTAAGTTTATAAAAGGAGCTTTTCAAACATGTTCCTACATAATAAGTGGCCAATGATAACTGACATGTGAATTACTATAACCAAAATGTTTTTATGCTTGCGGTGATATCACGAGTATGCATGTAAGTGTGATGGTGAGATTGTTGTTATTGGAACACTAATGTCAAGAATCGGTTGGCGTTTATCGGTGGAGTTATCGGTCAACTGATGTTTTTCTGTTACTAGGGATATCGAGTGTCGTTACTTGGTATCCCTTAATGTGGTTCCCTAAATTTTATATAAATATAGGTTTGTAGGTGATGAAAAAAGTTTTATGTTTAAGAGTTCTTGTTTCGTTCCCATTAATCATACATAATATAGTTGTTGTGATCCATGCCCCTCTAGTGATTGTTGGGGATAAGTGGATAATTGTTCATTGGATAATAAAAACTTAAAAACTATATGACTGACTAGTCACATCGTTAAGAGAGTAGGTTTCGAAAAGGTCGTTGCCTTTCACTCCTAGCCTTGGAGCGGACCTTTAACGGGCCGTCTAACAGTAGCGGTAATATTTTTTTCTTGGAAACCAATATATCGTTTTATTTTCAGAAATATGTTTTGTGGATATATACATATGAACAATGTCAGTTAACAAAGCAAAAGCATTATTGTCTTTTTCTTACTTTCGGATAACTTGAAATCCACATATTTTTTATTTTCATACTTTGTTTTGTTAATATGTTCATATTATAGGTGAAAGTTCAAAAAGGGTACACCAAAAAAATAAGAAACGAGAGAACTATGTCTTTCTCATGTGAAATACACATAACAGACTCGTAAAAAACGAATTTTACATGTGTTTATTATATGCAAAAGCTTCAAAAACCTATGTAAAACACGTCTTTTCATATGAGAAAACAAGTTTATTTATGTGTATTTTAAATGTGAAACACATCGTTACCTCATTCCTTAGTTTCATTGGTGTTACCTTTTAATTCTTTTTCTATTCTACCATTCATATGATCATATGAACAAAGGTAATTAACAAAGCATAATCCTATCAAATGGCGTTTGGTCTAGAGTTAGTGCGGTACCTTGATTTATTATTATTTTTTTGTATTATAGCCGCCGGGTGAATATGAATTATTTGGCTGTTTAAATTAATAAAAATGTTTTATGGGGAACGTTTGACATTAATATTTTATAGTTTCCAAAAGTTACATATGAAGAAAAATTAGTGGGAACATGGGAAGAGAAACACTGACTATCCGATCCGCCATATGACCATTTCTCGCACGCGCTACCATCTAATTATCACAATCAACTCCAAATTTTATATATCAGTTGATTGGAGCCAGCACTCTAGAGATTTTCTTCAATCAATTTACCAAACTCACGCGTTAATCTGATTGAAGTCAATTCAACTACACCAACTCGGATGTTCATTTGATTTCTGATCATCGTTGTTCGCTCGTAATCGTAACTCCGGTATGCTCGTGCATAAAAGGTAATTTCGAATCTCCAATTATGATTATTCTTATTGATAAGAAGTTTATTGTAAGTGATTATGGATCTGATCGTGTCGAATTTTAGTGGTGTGCTCGTATGATTTTGGCAGTAGATGATTCAAATTTAGCTTAGATTTGAGATTGTTAAACTGATAGACCGTCTCAGGTGCTTGGTTGTGTGTATTGATAAGATACTTAGCCGTATATCAAAGTAAATCTAGGGTTTGTATAGCGGACATATGATCGTTTGTTGTGGCTTATGATCACATTGAATCCTACAAATTGAAGCAGAAGATGATCTGGCTTGTGCCAGCCTAGCTGTTGCGTGACTTTTGGTAACTTTTGAAAAGTATAGTTGTTTTGTAAAGGTGAAACCTACAAGCGACGAACAACTTCCAATGCATGAGGTACAAGTGATGTGAATTAACCATTTTTGTTTGGGGAAAATGTTGAATCAATGAACAGGGATATAGAATTTTAGTTGGCTTGCTGCTACACTGTATTCTTAGCTCTAACTGTCTTTTTGTATAGAAATTGATTTACTTTTGGGACATTTGTACGGCTTTTAATTGCATGGACAAGATATTAGAATTAAAAAAAAATAAAAAATAAAAACTGAAAAAAGATCATGCAATTTTGAGCACCATGGTTTTTGTTATTTGCTTTACATTTGCAGAATTTGTTTAAAAGCGCTCAACATCACAAGCTATAGCGTTCTTTAGGTGCTTTCACAGATCACAAGCTTCTGATTAATAAGCAAGAAACAGCTAAACACAAGATTTAAGAAGTCAACATGTTTTCTAGATCTGTTGCTTCAAGATTTCTTTTATCTTACTTAAAATCATGTCAATGAATGCTTTTAAATTTGAATCTGTTCATGTAGCAATTGTGCTGTTGATATGTATTTTCTGAAAACAAAGGCTTAAGTTCTGATAATTTTATCATTTTTATGCGTACGATAATGAGTTATCTCTGTTTTCATTTTACTAGGTTGAGTTTCCATTTGTAAATCCAGCAGACATGAGTTGTAGCTGCTTTGGTTCCTCAACTGTAAAAAAGAAAGAGGCAACTACTCATACGGAATTGGAAGGTAGAGCCTTTAATTATCAAAGTTTAAAATATGTGACTCCGATTCTTTTTTTTTTTTTCTCATTTACTCTTCAAAGTGTTACTTTTATGTTTTATGAACATATCACATTTGTGTGTGTGTGTGTGTTGCACAGGTCATTCTTTTGATAACATAAGAAACTTTTCATATAAAGAATTACGACTAGCAACATATAACTTTGATCGGAGTACCAAGATAGGACGAGGAGGTTTTGGAGTGGTTTACAAGGTACTTATATTCATAATATTTCACTATTAATCAACCCATTTACATAAATGAATTGTTTTAGTAAATTTTTTATAGTGTATAATTAATGTAACTTTTTTGCTTAAAGTTAACATGTCTAAAGTTGCCCAAATTTGGTATTATTATAATAATAAAGTTATTGCAATGATTTTAACATATAAATTAATACTGAATTTTGATCAAAACCTCAGGGAATCCTTAAAGATGGAACACAGGTTGCAGTAAAGACACTTTGTGCTGAATCCAAGCAGGGGATTCGTGAATTTTTAGCAGAAATCAATAGCATATCAAATGTCAGACATCAAAACCTCGTTGAGCTAATTGGATGTTGTGTCGAAGGAAATAATCGTATTTTAGTGTATGAATTTGTGGAAAATAACAGCCTTGACCATGCACTGTTAGGTAAAGCTTGATGCATACTTTTATCATATTTATCCAACCAAAAAAAAATTAACATAAAAAATACCCATTATTAGATACATTCTTAAATGTTAAAAATTTGTAAACAGGTATATGTGATATTATGATTCTTTTCATTGGGTAAATATAATATTATACCAAGTTATGAACGGGATATCTTATGATTCTGTAACTTCAATACAGGTAAAAGAAGTAAAATTACAGAGCTGAATTGGGAACGAAGATCTGAAATTTGCATCGGTACAGCACGGGGTCTTGCATATCTTCATGAAGAACTGAAACCGCATATTGTGCATAGAGATATTAAAGCAAGTAATATACTTCTGGATCAAAATTTCAACCCGAAAATTGGAGATTTTGGATTGGCTAAACTTTTCCCTGATAGCATTACTCATATAAGCACAAAACTCGCAGGAACAACGTAAGTTGGCATTACTGATATTAAAATCTCTTGTTAGTATATATAGACATGAATTTTGGTTGATGAAATTCCATTTTTACCCTTTTAGTGGTTATTTGGCGCCTGAATATGTATTGGGTGGTCAGTTGACATTGAAAGCGGATGTTTATAGCTTTGGGGTCCTCGTTCTTGAGACGATAAGTGGAAGAAGTAGTTCTTTATCAAGTTGGAGTACATCTGAGAAAGTTCTATTGGAATGGGTAAGTTTTTTATTCTTTTTTTTTTTAAATCATAAAAGTAATTGGGCGTATAATAATAAAATACAGTTGTATAGTCATGTATCTACCTTCACTCACGTTTAATTTCCAATCCGAGAATACTATATAAACGTGAGTTATACGATTACAAAATATAGATATGCAAATATGTATTTGCATTATTATAAGATGTAAAGGCTGATACGCGACTAAAAAATTGGCTACTTTCATGATTTTCTCATTATATAATACTTTTTTTATATATGAAATGGATAAAACAAATTAATGTGGTCAAATTCGACATATTTTTTTTCGTGTTACACAGGCATGGGAGCTTTACGAAGAAGGAAGACTTCTAGAACTTGTGGACTACGAACTCAAGACGTATCCAAAGGATGATGTCATCAAATACATAAAAGTAGCGTTTTTTTGTGTTCAAGCAACCGCGAACCGAAGGCCAACAATGAGTCAAGTTGTCAACATGTTGTCAAGAAACGTTAAACTTAACGAAAAAGAACTTACACCTCCGGGATTCTTCCAAGATTCTAGGGAAAACAAGAAGGTATCGGATGCTTCCACGAGCCGACAGATAACTTCTTTCCCAAGCTCAATCACACAAGTAATTCCTAGATGAATTGATTTACAAATTAATGATTGGTTGACGGATTGTTTGTTAGGATTTTATTTTAGTGTGGGATGGATAAAGGTTGGTACCATTTATAAGCTGAGTTTATATAAGATTATAGAAGTTAGGTAGACGGGATAACTGTCATTTGTAGCCGATGGATGACGTGGCGATGTGATGACATGGCTTTCTATCTTTACAGTGACAGCCTTTGGTTGGGCTGAGGTTTCAGGTGGTGGTTTTGGTGGATGGTTCAGAGTAATTGAGGTCAAAATTGGGAAGAATGGGTTGATTATGAGTTAATTTGTATATTACGATAAACACTTCATTTAATGACGCTGGGTTTTTTTATGGTATGTGCATGATTTATCATTATTTTCATTCTTTTGTTGGTTCCTAGTAAGATGAGCTAGATCTTTGTGTATCTGTATGTGCAAAATTACGTCTATTTTTATTTAATTTTTTTTTTGTTGATCTTTTTGATAAAATGTCTTAATATTATTATAGGAAACTTTGAAATTAAATAATCTGCAAAAAATGAAACATGACTTGCTAGCCATCTCTGTTTAAAGGTCAGAATCGCCTTATTTATTAAATGTTCTATGAAAGAGGGAGAAGTAATGAACTATAACTATGTCTCAACACATTAACATCATGAGCAAAACAAACACTAATAACAAACAGGTCTACAAAACCCAGTCATATAGCAGTTGATTATGATGTTTACTCCTCTGCATCCACACAGAAGAAAATTATATAATCATTAAAAACAAATATTAACCTAAAATCTTTTATATCATAAAAGATCTAGACTTTAAGCTGCAACTTGTTCAACTGGTGCAACCGGAGCTTCAGCAGTGGCATTTGAGGCGGTTACGGTTACATCTTTAGCAACTGTTTTATCATCTTTGCCGCCTTCCTTTCCTCCGTCTTTGGCGGCAGCAGGCGGTGGTGGAACCATGTGGGCGGGTGGTGTCTGCTTCAGTTTCACCAAGATGTGACGCAACCTCGATAGATCGGTTGGTTTTCCCGGTTTGGGTCCCTGAACAACTGTAATTGACGGTTTTTTGTCTTTATCTTTCTTGCCTCTTTTTTCTATGTTGGGAACCTCGCGGGGAATCAGATCCGCTATTGCTTTCCAGTATTGTTTATCAGCTTCTTTGTGAAATGTTTCTTGCTTTGCGACGTACATCTATTGGAAAGTATAAACATGGGAATCTTAAGTGTCTAATTAAACGATGCATTGAGGGGTTGTACAGTACCATTCATGCAATGTAATTGTTGTGGTAAATCATACGAGTGTAAATAGGTCGTGTACGTGAGCTGACGGGTTGAACCTGGATATCTAACAAGAACCCAAACACAACACAAGTTTTCACGGGATGACACGAATAAGACTTGTTTAACCAAAACGTAATTTTACTTTTTAAAACTTTAATACTTAAAAATAATAAATTTATAACAAAAAATACAAATGTAAAATAACTGCGTTTAAACTAAGAAACTTAATGCTCATTTCTCATTTATTTTGAAATTTTGAAATAAAATACTCTTATCACTTAACTTTGACAAAAAAAACATTTTCACATCATTGCAAAATAAAAGGGTCAAACAAGTCAACCCGCAAACCCACAAGATCGATCCGAACATGACCCGATTAGCTAAATGTGTTCACAATTTCAACCCGAAACTGACCCAAACAAATTTAAACTAAACCCAAACCCATAAATTTCGTGTTAGGTTAGTGTCGTGTCGAAAACTTGCACCGTTAGTAAATTATCATGAATTCATGACAGGTGGTTTTAAGTAACTACCTTCTCGCCTTCTCTATTGGTGAGTTTGTTTATCTCCATGTTTTTCAATCTTTTTTCATGAAAAGCTCTTATATACTCCTCGCCTTCTTGGATGATCTGGCTTCTTAATTCCTTCTCTTTGTTCTCCTTCTCCTCTAGTCGAATTGCATTCAACCTGAACATGGAAGGTGATATATGCTAAAAACATATTTCTTGTCTAATGAATATATAATCTTTTAACATATAATTTAGTATATTTATTTGACTATCAGTTACATGTCTTGAAAATCCTAGAAATGATCATGATCAAAGTTTTATTAGGAATGTGGTGGACCCAACTACAATGACCATGATAAAAATAAATTATGTGAGTGGGACTTGAGAAGTTGCCAGAAAGAATATATTCTTTTGCAATGATTATGGAACACTTACACACTGAATATGATTGAGCAAGATGATAAATAAACTATCCTAAAACTTCTCAGTTACTATTGTACAATTCTAGTTCTCAATTTATATGATTGATGATTCATCTCTGAACTCTACACACTCAATATCTTCACTTCAAAAGAGTGAAAGACACATACGAGTTACAGCATGAACATCTATGGTGGCTGCTGCAAGTATGACCTGAATTGTAATCTAAGTGATGCAAGTTACAAGTTACAAGTTACAACCTACCAGTACCATTATTTTCTATGCTGTTATAGCGTCATTCACTTCCTATAAATCCAAATATTGTAACTGAAGCGTATGATTGAGCAGATGCAGAGAAATAGATTGAACATTTGAACATATAATTCACTCTAGACCTACGTGATGAATCTAGTTTCTATATGATTCATTTACCAAATCTAAATGCATAACGATCGAGACACCTCAGAGTTTCCAGGAGATTATTATCGCCAAACGAGTACTAAATCTCGATGAAGCATGTGTACCAACAGAGTTCTAATTAGCTCTGGTGCAATTTTAACTGATCAACTAAATACTACATACGATCAATCGGAAACAAATTGCAATGCAATCAAATATGAAAAGCCTAGCTCAACAAAACTGAAACCTCACCTCCTCCATTCGCGAAGAGCAAAACCTTCTTCTCGCATCTCATTAGGAGGCGGAAGCACCGGTCCATCAGAGGTGAATATTCCGTCAGCATCCTCTGCGACATCGTAACTCTGGCTTCCACCGTTGGAAATCGGGATCGCTGAAGAATCAAACGGTGAAGAGGTCTGAGGCGGCTGAGAGTACGGATCGGGATCCTGATGCGAACTGAATCCATACGGATCTGGACTGTCTACAGATTCGTGAGAGACATGCTGACCGTCGGCAGGGAATTGATACGCCGGTGTATCGGCGGTGGAGAAGTTGGAGTATGAATCGTTGTTGTCGAAGTAACCTTCGTCAAATTGACCAGATGATCGAATCGTCGTCGATTCTTCGCCGTCGACGCTGAATGTATCAAACGATGACATTTCACTCTCGAAATTCTTTCTCTAGATTCTCTCTGTAAATCTGTAGCTTCTTACCCTGTTTTCATGGCTGGCCCCTTATATTCCTTTTTTTCATTTCTCCTCTTTTTATCATGATTTTGATATTTTTAAACAGGAAAGGAAAACACAAGTCTCCGAAATATATTTTTAAATAAGTAAACAGTATTTTACAAGACTCGAATAAACACAAGATACGGGCACAAAATGAACGACTATTCTGACATTACAATTTAACAATTTCAGATTGATTTTTTTAAAATAACATCGTAATACTTTTGATGGTCAAAGACTCAAAATGAATCATTTTGGTTACAATGTATATTCCACCAAAGTAGGTGTGTTTTGATTTCTTTGTCTATCTTAGAAGGGGGATGTTTTTTAGTGAAACACATTTGCGTTTCTAGGCTATAAAGATATACTTACTCCGAGTTAGACATGATTTTTAATATAGTTTTTAAATTTTGTTGGAAATAATAAATATAAACCTTTCAAGATGCTATTTGTTTGTTTAATTACTCATCCAAACCTACTAACTATTGTGTGTGATAATGAAGTCTTGAAAAAATAACTTTTCTGGTATAGGAGGAACAAAGATAAAATGTATATAAACGTTATTTTACGAGTAAAATAACTTTAAAAGCATTTGGGATGACAGTCAATCGCGCATCATGAGCCGAGTTCTCTTTCGAAGCAACATCTCTATTCCTACGGGGTAGAGGTAAGGCTTGTATTCATTTTACCTTCCTTAGACCCTACCTTTAGGTGAGATATACTGAGTACGATGTACGATGATAATGATGTATAGGAGGAACAAAGATAAAATGTATATAAATATTTGTGAAGTTAGACTCTCTAGTTTGGACAATAATTAAAGACATGAATATAATGATATAAAAAACCTATAGCCAGTTATTAAAATATCATATCCTTTTTTAAACGGCATTAGCATATCATACTCATTTAAGCATTTTTAACAAAATAAAAAACAAATCCAACCAAATATAAAAAATCTTATCTAACTTGTTGCCAATTTTTGCCAGCCCTTAGTGTTAAATAGAAGTATGCATATCCCACCACCATGACAGCTTAAAAAATTGATAAGGAAAAAAAAATAAAAAAATAAAAAAATAAAAATAAAAATTACATTGGAAGAGGAAAAAAAACATAGTACAAAAGTTACAGACACTATCGTCTTATTCTTGATAGTCATCTTTGGCTTCCAATTCAACAAACTGTATTAACTGTCAATCTGAGTTTCAGAAAATGGCGGTTTTCCATCATCCTGGAGGTGAAAAACGGAAGAAAAGCTCCAAGTCAAAGTCAGATGAAATCTGCATTTCTCCAATCTTTGTATCATGGATCCAAGTTCAGAAGCACTCTAATGGTTTGGTTTGGTTTGGTTTCATTTACAGACTGATGACATGGTTTGTGGTTAAGAATCCATTCCATTAGTATGAAACAAATTTGTTAATCTGTACGGTTGGAGATTTGTAGACAGGTGTCAAGGAACAAGATACGCGTTCCTGGGGTATCTTGCTGATGTTGGCATAATTCTTGGGTACTCCGCTCTCAACCGTTTCGTTGGCATTCCTTGAAATGATCTGATCCGCATAAATAAATTAAAAAATCATTAAAATGTGTCTTCAAGATGCCATCTTTTCAAATGATTCGAGTTTACGTTTCTAAAACAACAAACCTGGAAGAAAGTTGGCGTTTCTGAGGGTATTGTCCCGTCTTTGCTTTCAAATTTTGGAAAGCAGCTTCTGCAGCCTGAAGAGTAAAGTAAAAAACATGAAATTTGCTAAAAAATCGTGTCTAACGAGTTAAATGGGTACAAAAATAAAGCTGTACAAAATGTAATTTAAGCGCATAAAAAGAAACAATTATTTAGAAAAAGAAATATATACCTGCATCTTAGCTTCATCCCATGTTAACCCAACTCCCTTACCCCACACCTCCCCATCTATTTCAACCTGAAAAAAAAAACACAAAAAATGAAAATGAGAAAAAAAAATAAAGAATTTTCAAAATGGGTTCACCAAAAATTAAAAAAATCATAGTAGTACCTGCGCATTGTTGAGGCCCATATTATTTGAAACTGGTTGAGGTTGAAAAGTCATACCCAAACCCTCCATCATGCACTGAAATCATAAGTAAGGTCAAATTGATAAAACCCTAACAATTGTGGATTATAGAACACGGTGACTAATATTTTTTGAAATTAAATAAGATGTTAGTTTCTTACCAGTTCATTAAGTGCAGCGATTGAACCTTTCAGCTTTGTTGGTCCAGATGCGGTTAAAAATGAAGCAGGTTCAAAAGAACTCTCATCACTTGTAAACCTTTCTTCGTCTCCTGATTTTAGACACGATAAATAGTTATCTGCATTAACATCACATACGATAGTTAGAATAAATTGTTGTTGCCACTTTTTAAGTAATATCCAACATAAAAAATACTTGAAAACAAATAGACAGCCTTGATTTCAATTAACTATTAGCAGGAAGTAGCATAGGAAATAAACATCTTAAATTTAATAGATTTTTTGAAAAGCAAAAAAAAATTAAATCTATAAAACCAGTAAATAATATTTTTACCTGCTAAATTCATAAGAGATGATTCAGCAGCATGATGTTTAGCTTCTCTTCGTGTTCTTCCAGATCCATCACCAATTTTCTCACCAGCAAACCATACCTGTTGCAAACAAACCCAAAATTAATGACTCGGAAATTGTCTATAAGTAACATAGTGAATTCAAAATAATAATAATAATAATACCTCAAAAGAGAACTGCAGTTTGATAGTAGGAATCAGAGTCTCCATGAAGTCAACCTACGTTACAGAAATACTTAAAGAGTGAGTTGACAGAACAAGAAAGCATCACTTGATTCATTAAACTCAGAAAAATAACTAGAGGTGGATAAATGGGTGAGTCAGCAGGTTGAGTAACAGGTCTAAATGGGTAATTTTTTAAGTTGAAATGGCCAGGTGACCCTTAAACACCTTTTACCGTCTATTGTTTATTTTGTTGATTAATAGTTAGTGTTAATTATGGTAACAAAAACATGATAAAACTTGTAAAAAATCTTCAATAAAAGCAATTCGTTTAGCTAACACATAAGCCCGAAAATAACAAAAATCAACCCATCCAAATTAAAAAATGGGTCAAAATTGTCACCTCTAGAAACTTCATTTGAATACTAAAAAAAGTGCAAACATAATGACTTTTATGGCACATTTGGTAAATGAGGATTCAATATTACAATACATTGGTTCCACATTTAAAGGCAATATAATGTAGATAATCAGCAGGGGATTCAGCAAAAGCATCACTGCCGCCAGTTTCATTATCCAACGAGCTTTCTTCCCCTTCAAAAATACAATTTCATCATAAAAAATAAAAAATAAAAAATAAAAATAACAAATTGTTGATATTTCAAATGTAACATGCTGGTCAAGATAATATGGCACTCGCTTTTTACAAAGTTGATATTCTATTATGAGACAAAATATAAATATAATCATTTATGTACAAAAGTGCAGCCCATTAAAAAAATAAAAATAAAAATCTATTCATTGTATTTACCTGAAAAAGAGGGATGAACAGGAGGTGAATGGCTTAACCTCAACCTATCATCTCTATGAAGGATCTGCAATATATATATACGTATATATGTCACACACACGTATATGCATATTTATCATAAAAAAGTTACAAAACACATGATCGGTGAGAATATAAATTACCTCCTTAGTAAGCCTCAGGTTTTCAAGAACTCTATCAGGCAGTATAGAAGCTTCCATCTTACGAACAAAAGGCGGTGCACGAAGAGGGTGTTTTTGGTCAATATACATAGGATCATCACGTAAAGAAAATTCTTCAAAAGGTGGTGATATCCGATGTAACTCTCTTGGACCCATGTCTTCACCCAACGGGAACCACCCGCCACGTGGCTCGACCCGTGGAGCCGAAACTTGCATCAAAGGTGGTCTTACAGGAAACTGTGGTGGTTCATTGGCGGCTTGATCTCTGGTGTCGATACCATGTTGTAAAATAAGGAGCCTGCGTCTTGTATCAGGGTCTAGTTCAGATTCTGGCACCTCGCCTTCTTCCCGTGCAGGTGAACCGTGTAAGCTTATTTCTTGACGGTTCAGTTGAGTTAATGGTTCGAGTACATGTGGCGGTTGCTTATTAGGGTATTGGACCATTGAACCTGATGGCGCGATAGACACCGGTGCGGGTGCGGGTGCAGGTGCAGGATTGAACTGGAAAGATGTCTTATTTACAGACTCAAGTTTTGGCATCATTTGAGCAATGGTTGATGAAGTGATAACCTCCTGGACGGTGATAAATTAAATATCGAACAATTAATTTTTTAATTATGAAAATAAATAGCGAAATGAGCGGCTAAAATAATTGAATTGTAATAAAAGTAGCTACCTTTAATCGTCTTTCTATTTCGACATCAGATATTCCATCAAAACCATGTGGTTCTTTACTCCCATTTAAAGCAGAAGTATCATCCTGACAAGTGAGCAGATTATATACAGCAACGGTCACAACACAGAAAACTATATTTATAAAAAATGAAAATAAATATAAAAATTATATAATCTATTGACTAACCTCAGTAATTAAATAGTTGCTGACATCTGGAGGTAAAATATTTTTAATGTCATCTTCATACGCAACCTCATTGAGTCGTAGTAAAAGGCCATCATCAAAGTCTCTGTTGAAATAGAGTTTATTATGCCAAAAGAATAAACAAAAAAAACTAACTTTTATAACCAACAATGAATATTAAGTTACTAACCAAAACTAATTTACTAAGGATTTCAATATGTGAGGTTTTGAAAACAAATAAATAGATATATTCTTACTTGAAAAAACCACCTCTAACGTTGCAAGCGACATTTCTAGCAACACAAAGGATAGGAATAGCATTGTTCACCTAAAATAAATAAATAAAAAAATAAAAAATGAATTAGTATAATAGCATAAGGATAATACAAACACAATACTCATTTTAATAAATATAATAATTGATTGAGTACTTCAGCTTGAGGAGCATAATATGGAGCGAAAGCAGGAACAACATGAACACGAGGTTGATCTCTCTCATCCCACACTTTCAACCGATCATCAATAACTAACGCCATTTTGGGATGACAGTTACCATCTTGAAAAACATTAAAGAGTGATTTCTTCAACCCTGTTAAGTTTGAAACAAATATAAACATAAATGCTCGTATAGGAATTACATAATATAAGTAAAGAAACACAAACTAACCAGATTTCACACACACGATGCGGTTATGTAACTGTTTTAGGGTTATTAGATTTGAATCTGGATCAAGAAGCCTCCACATTTCCAAAGCATAATCTCTTTCAGCCATTGTGCAAACATAAACCTCGAAACGCTTTCGTCCTCTTGCAATCAAATAGCTTCTAAGATCCTCCCATGCAGGTCTCAATCGCACAAGAACGCTTGTATCGCGAATCTTGATAAATGCAAAAAAAATTTAGTAAGATATTATGTACATAAACATACAAGAATGAGATCAGGTGTTTATACACAAAATGTAGAAATAATTTCATATATATCACTACAAAACATATATAATATCATATATATCCAAAAGAATATAGAAAAAAATTCATATAAATCATTCATTGATAATATTTCTCTAAATGATAATTTTACTATTTCATAAATATGCTATCCAAGGGCTATATATATATATATATATATATATATTCAATGTTTCAATCTTTGAGATGGATAAGGTGACAAATGTTAATAAAAATCAAGCGGTTAAGAAAAGCAGTAAAAAACATTGTAAAAAGGAAAAAAAAGAAAGAAAAACGAATAAGAAAGAAAGCATTAATGATAAAGTTAAAAACGGTTAGTATTAGAATTCTAAAGCTTTAAAAAAGTCAACGGTAAAATGGTCATATTAAAGTTTTATAATATGATATTATAGATAGATTTTTTTATGAAATATCTTAAAAAGGATATATGATATATGCTTATTAGTTTAAAGGGGTATATATGATATTGCGATTTTTATAATTTTGATGTTCAGAAAGTTTCCAGGAATATATATATATATATATATATAGGGGAGGGTTCAAATGAAAACCACTAAAAGTTAAGAAAACCGAGAAAACTACTA
>WOUH02000012.1:5703977-5727670 GCA_009936405.2 Stevia rebaudiana
GTGTTTTAAGTTGTTTCTCGCATGCTTCACGATCATAAACCTTGTTTTTCGTGTGTTTAACATGTGAATAGATATATTAAGAGTTTAACACGAGTTCTTACGTAAAATTGTCGGGAGAAGGCGAGATTCTTCGGGAATTAACCGTCTTTACGTGAAGCTTCAAAGGAGGACTTCAATTGCGGTATTGTGATGATCAAACGGGTGTTACTTGATGAGAATATCCTAGAAATGTGATGATCAACTAAGAGAGGAATTGTGGGTGTTTGAATTCTGCCGAGAGGAATGGAGAAAGAAAGAAAAGAATGATGGGTTGATGTGTTAAGTAGGAAAGGAAATCGTGGGTTTGGTATGGGTAATGTACTTGTTTAATGGGTTGCCTTGACTTTTGTGGATGTGTTTGATCGAGAGGCTGTAGTGGGTGGCCGAGAGGATTTGAAATCCTTCGAGGGGTTTAATGTTGTTGGTCGAGTGGTTGAGGGATGATATTGTGGAGCCGAGAGGTTTGATTTGGAGATCGAGGGGGTCCTTAGATCCATCGAGAGCTTTTAGTTTCCATCCATCGAGAGGATATTAAGGGAGGCGGCCGAGAGCTTTGTTTGCACCATCGAGAGGTTTGAGATCGAGGGGGTGGTGTGGGTTTCCTGCTTAGTCCTTCGAGAGGATCCAATTCTCATCGAGAGGATGTGGGTTTTCTCCCATCGAGAGGAATTAAAGCATTCACCGAGAGGTTGTGTTCAAAGGTGATCGAGAGCATGGATTGTGGCGTCGAGAAGATCAAAAGAATCCATCGAGGGGATTCCACAGTGGGTTCGAGTGGGTGATCGAGGGGTTGATGGCCGACGTGGTTTATGCATGCATGCATGCATGCATCGGTCGAGAGGGAGAGGGATCGAGAGGTTTCGGTCCAGCCGAGAGGGTGATCGATTTGGTCGAGAAGATGAGAGTGTGACCGAGAGGATCCATGCGGCGACGGTCGAGAGGTTAGAAGCTATCGAGAGGTGCTGTGAGTTCGAGAGCTTCGGTGACGGTCGGGAGGTTCACGTAAATTGCCGAGACCATGCATGGCGTCGAGAGGGGGGTTCGCGATCGGGAGAATGATGAGTGGTGACCGAGAGGGTGGTCACCATCGCGGGGTTCGTTTTAGTCGGGTTAATCGGTTTGGGTCGAGGAGTCGCGCGTTATTTTCGTTTTAGTTTTAATAAATTTGTTTACGTGATCGAGGGTTAATCGTTTGAGTTTACGTATCGACGCGGTATGAGAATGGTTAAACGGGTTATGTTATAATAATATATTAAATTGAAAATTTTTAATCGGCGGTGTTTACCGGAATTTTCACGGATGTTACAATGGGTGTTTAAGATTAGACAGAGAATAAAAGTTTATTAAATGATTTAAAATCAAACCAACTAACGAGTTTAATCTTATTTAATTTAATATTTTTGTTTGACGGTTTAAACTTTCATGCATAACATATATTGATGTAAGATTAAGGGTGTTTTAAAGGAATTTTGTTTGTTAACACAAGGAAAGCATGACAACGAAAACTTAACACCTTAAATTCATGAAACGGGACCCACACTTTACACGTGTCACGTCACCAATGGTGTATAGTGGGCCCACGTTCCTCACACATAAATATTCTTACATATATAGAAATTTCAACATTGTGTCATTTGATCATTTCTTCATCATATTTCAAACCTTTCATAACATCAAAACACCAAAAGAAAATACTTGAAGTTTAGATGGAAAGCACCGATTCATCGACATGTTCACAATACCCGAATCTCCCACCTGGATTCCGGTTTCATCCAACCGACGAAGAACTCGTTGTTCATTATTTAAAGAAAAAAGCTTCTTCGATCCCTTTGCCCGTTGCCATCATAGCTGAGGTTGATCTTTACAAGTTTGATCCATGGGAGCTACCATGTAACCATCTTTAAACCTTGTTTTGATTCTTGAGTTGAGCGCGCGTGTATTTTTATACACGCAATTTTTTTATTATTTTTACTCTTTCATTAGGTAAAGCTATTTTTGGTGATCAAGAATGGTACTTTTTTAGTCCACGAGATCGAAAATACCCAAATGGGATGAGACCTAATCGCGCGGCGACATCAGGGTATTGGAAAGCTACGGGTACTGATAAGCCGATTATGTCATCGACCGGAGATCAAAAGGTTGGAGTAAAGAAAGCACTCGTTTTCTATGGAGGAAAGCCGCCAAAAGGAATTAAAACCAATTGGATCATGCATGAATATCGGCTTATCGAAAATGCTTCTCTTAAATCGCCTATCGTTAATTCATCAAACAAAAGGAGCTCTTTACGGGTATGTATTTGTATATATATATATATATATATGTGTAGATTCAAGGTTCATTTTCCCTTATAACGTTTAAGTATTTGTGTGTACATACATACGTATAGCTCGATGAATGGGTTTTATGTCGTATTTATAAGAAGAACAACTCGAGTAGACCGACAGACAGGGATTCAGACCATGATTACATGGAAAACATGATTGCTTCAAAATCTACAAACTCGAATGGCCTACTTGAAAACAATCAAGAAACTTACTTTGAAATCTTGAACAATGAAGAGGGGTCAAGAATCCGAGAAAGCAACTCGATATCTAAACTGGGTTCTTCGAGTTCTTCAATGAAATCGGGTGTTTCTTCGATGATTATGAATCCTGGGAAACGATCATTCCCGATTACTCACTATTGGAATCTTGATTCCTCTGAGAAAAGGTTTCATTCCGATGAAGACATGAATGGAATGATGGATAGGAATGGTTCATTCATCTCTTTGATGAATCCAACTCAACAAGGAATTGGTGGATTCCATCCAAACACAGTCTTGGGTTCGCTTGGTGATTCTACTTTTCCTTATCAACTTTCTTCGCTAAATTGGCAGACTTAAAGTATCCATTTGTTTACTTCTTATGATGAAAACCTTACTATACTAATTATAATTATCTAAATGTCAAAGTATTAATTTGTTATTGACATACGTTTTTGCTAAAAGCTAGATGATTAAAAAGGTTGTGTATTAGAAGAAACACTTTTTAATAAATTATCTTCAATTTTATATAAACCACCATGGGTGGAATTACATGGGGTCCAAGGGGTAAACGTAATTTTGACCTATCGACTCATCAAATTTTATTTTGTTTAACATTTTTGTTTTCTTGTAGTTTGAAACATGTTCCCCTAATTAAAAATAATTTCTATTACCATTCATGGTTGAAAAGCTCTGGTTATACCTTGAAATGTCATCAAGTATATTTTTATTTTTTTAATCCAAAACGAGAACACATACAAAACTTATATGTATATTTACAAACAAGTTTACATGGTGCTAACAAGATTAATGGGAAAGAGAAAGTATATTATATGGTTACATTACCACTTTATGTATTAGACTTGAGCAATATATACATGCATTTAACTATTTATACATTTTCCCTAGCTTTGTACCTGAAATTGGTTAATAACTATCAATATATATAGTTGGTGTTTCGATTCATCCAAAAAGAAAACATTCGGATTTTTTTTTAATGCAGAATAAGATTTAAATGCCATAAGAATTACCAAATCAATATGTTGTTGGACTTCAAAACCCATAGAGAAGGGGATATAAGTTAATCAATCTAAGACTACTAATTAAACTTCTATTGACCATCTCCATCTTGCAAAAAACCAAAAACCCTTTTACTTCTAATATATTTCCCAAAAACCTAAGTTAATAATGTCATTAATAGAGGACGATATGAAAAAAAACCGTCCCCAAGATATCAACACGATTAATGTTGAAGGTAGACCTTTTCCGAGATTTAGAATGTCATATCTACAACAATGTAAAAAACTTTGATTGCATGATATACAATCATAGTTTTATAATTGCAATAGATATGACATTTTTAAATCCAGAAAAACGGATACTACGCTTGAAACAGATATTGCATGTCAGCAAAAGAAAGGCGTGTCTGCGAGCCACCATTTTCGTCATCTCCAAATGCTGATGCCACCATTTCTCTTTTCTTTTTCTGCAAAAGATGACAAATCAACACCAAACATATTAAATTGTACAATATTTATGTGTCATTAAGTAAGTAATTAGACTGTAAACCATATTTTTTATATAAAATTTTCATGATTTTTATACCTGAAGAGCTAAAATGCGATCTTCAACGGTATCTTTAACAGTGAACCGCAAAACTGTAACTGGACGAGTTTGCCCTATTCGGTGGGCCCTATCAATTGCTTGATCTTCTATTGTTGGGTTCCACCAGAGATCCAACAGAATCACGTGACAAGCAGCAACCATGTTTAACCCTAAACTAGCCGCTTTTAATGACATAATTATAACAGTTACCTACAAAAATAATTAATCTTATAATAAGTCAACCGGTACGAAGTATAGTACTTTTGAATGGGTCAATTCAGGTTATGCTTTATGTATATAACCATTCAAAACGGGTCAAATAAGAAAAAACAGCTATAAACATGTCAAATGGGTCAAAAGCCCAAACCGGACCAAGTTGACCGACAAAAAAATCCCATTTTGACCCGTTACCCAAACTGCGCACAAACCTCGGGAAGCGAGTTGAAATCTTTCACGGCTTTATCTCGGGCAACAACAGACATTGTTCCATCAAGTCTCCTGTAACCGATTGATGAATTTTTTAAACAAACTTCAAACAAATCCAGCATTCCGGTCCACTGTGAAAACACAATTGCTTTTTCTGTAACTGAATTTCCTTCACTTTTAGTATCATTTACGGTTATACCCTTAGGTTTTGCAATAGATTGAAGGACTTCAATGGCAGCTCTGATTTTTGAGGAATCAAGTGATTTAGCAGCTTCAATTTTCAAAGAATCAACCGGTTCATTCGACAAACGAGGGTCCATAACCTCGGATTCCACCGAATCATTATCATTAACAGAAACTACAAGTGTTGATTTACAAAAGATTGAAGATCTGTTTAAAAGCTTTTTACAATCTGATGATGGACATTGGTTGTCGTCACTTGAAAGATGTTCAAGGATGCATTGGTTGCAGAAGACATGTTCACAAGTTGTTACTACAGCATCTTCAGGTGGATCCTGTGAAATTATTCATAAAACATAAATTAAAAAAAAAAAAAAGTGAAATTTTTAAAAAGTAAAAAAAATAAAAAAATCCTTATTTATCATGAGTGAAAAGAAATGTTGTGCGTACTTTACATATGCTGCAAATTGCTAATGAAGCTTCTAAAAAATTTAAAAGACGGTTTCTTTTTTCTTGAGGAAGTTGTTTTGCCTTTTCAACAGATAACATCCAGTTAGTACTCGAGTTACATCCTCTAACAAGTAGCGGGTGATCACATGCTTGCCGAAGGCGTAAAAGCATTAATAATATATTTACATAGTTTTGCTTCACAGTTCCAGCAGCAGCATATTTCTGACATTAAAAACTTAAATGTTACGATATTTAAAACTGAAATTAAAAACGAAATTAAAAATGATGGAGACAAGAATAGTTAAGCATATATGAATACTTTTGACAATTAGTTTAATCTAGCTACGTAACTCTTAACAAAAATTAGTAGACAAGAAATACATATAGAGAATGGTAATTTAACCAGAAAAAACTGTAACTACAAATATGGAATAACGAGTATGTGATATCTGATATTTTAAACTAGCAACTTTCTGCAAAAACTGCATTAAAAAAGTACACACATATTGGCACAAAGTCAAATTTTAGACTCCAAAGAAACTTTTAGCCTGAGAGTAATGGGTTTTAAAAACTGCATAAAAAAATAGAATAATAAATAAAATATCTGAAATAAAAACATACTTCGAACATAGCGCGGGATTCAGCCTCCAAAGCACGGTAGAAACCACGCTCCTCAGGACTGAATTCAACTTTTTTCAGGATAATGGTTTTCGGTGGCAAGGAGATAATTGGTTCTCCCTTAAGAAGAGTACCTATAATAAAATACAAAAAAGTTTAAAAAAAAATAAAAAAAGTTTTACTAAATCAGCATTAGTTAATTAGATATTAAAAAAAAAACGCAATTTTTTAAATGTGTAACCTTTTGTGCGACGAAGCATGATTGTCTTTAAAATAACCTGCAACATTTTATATCCCGCCACCCGATCCCTTTGAATCGGGGCCTTTATATGCGTACAGAATTTTTTAAAAACAGCAAACGGATCATATCTTAAAAACCTGAAGTAACTATATAAATCATCAACAGAATTTTGAATAGGAGTTCCTGATAAACACCATCTTCTTTTAGCTTTAAGACCCCAACAAGCTCTAGCTGCTTGCGTTTTATAATTTTTAATACTTTGCGCCTCGTCTAATATAACCCTAAACCATCTCAACTTAGCTAGAGGACAAACAGTAGATTCAGTTGGAGGGTATTTTCTTTTTTTGGTTGGTGAAATTTTTATTTTTGTTTCGTCATCGACTTCATCAAGTGGTTGTTTCGGTACCTCCATGCTGACAATCGCGTATGTAGTGATGACGACGTCGTATTTGGATAATTCAATTGGATCTTTGGTTCTGTTTACTCCATAATACATTAATACAGAAAGATTAGCTTCGGTAATTACTTTATTATGTAACTCTTCGTTCCATTGACGAAGAACACTAGTAGGGCATACAACAAGTGTTCCTGCAGAAAGTCTGTTTGCTGTCTGAAAAGAAAGGTTTGTTTGTTCATCTTCATCCAAACATAAAGTTTCTATTTTTTTATCTTTTGTTTCAGTAGCAGAGAGATTAGAAAATGGAGGTGATCTTTCTTTTAATATTAGAGCAATTGCAGATACTGTTTTACCAAGCCCCTGCAATAACCGTAATGAATAAATAAATAAAAAATTAAAAAATTCACAACCACTACGACATTGTGATTTGTGAAAGTAAACAAATTTTTGGTATTAAACGTTTAAAGTAACGAGTTTGGGTATTAAGGCTAAATTCTGTTATCTTTTCGGTTGATTTGGGTGAAATGACCAAAATACCCTTTGACTTTTCACCAGGAAAGTTGACGAAAGTTAGCCTTAACACATGAACATGTGACAAATTTAATAGCATAAACATCAAGCTTGTTGCTTTAAACCCTCGGTACCCAAACCTGTTACTTTTAGCAAATCACAAGGACTATTTGCGTAAATAACTCAAAATATTATAAATTGAAAAAGGGATATGAATAGAAACTTGATCATCTGCAAGAATTCCTCCACAGCAACGTGTGCTTGTTGTCTCCTTTTTTGACATCCATGATAAAGCAATCCGCTGTTACAGTAGAGCATAAAATTTACCACATATGAAAACTAGGTTAAGAACTTAATATTAAATAATAATCAAAAGTCATGTGCACATCTCCAAACCTGGTGTTTCAAAAGTGGAACTGCCAAACCATTATCTGGTAGGGGTAATTTTGAATTTTGATGGGAAAGTTCCTGCAACCAATTCAAATAAATATTATTCAAATTGAATAAATCTTTTCACTCCTCCAATAACCGCAAAACACCAATGTTCAACAATTGGTTAAACTCATTGAAGCATAAAAAGATGATAGTTTTAACTATCATAAACATTTATGTCTCATCAGCTTCATCAAATCAGAAAACACAATACAATCAAAATTGTAAGTTTGTGGACCTTATATGCAATTTTTATTAGTAGAAACAAAATTATATATATTTCGCCTAATCTTGAGTTAGCAAAATTTTCATCATGATGCATATTTTTGTGAATAAAGGCACTTTGTAATGTGCACTGTTACCTAATCTGATGTTTCTAAATTTAGACAGAAGCAACAATTTTTAAACAGTTTTTGAAGCTGGTGGCAAAACGGTAATAAATTCGAACAATTTTAACATGATTTATAAAAACCGACTCACTTGAGTTGGAAATTGATGACTAGACTTTTCATCATTTATTTTGAGTTCTGCCTTTTTGCATCTATTTGTGCGAGGGGTACGCTTTGACTTCCTAATTGCAGGAGACTCTTTCTTGCATACAGTACCAGGTGTTTGAACATATTTTTCATTCTTTTCACAAACCGATTGTTTCTTGTTTGACATATTACACATACGCGTCTCATAATATTCACTAGTAGATTCTTTCGCGGTATCACTGCATTCAGCACTAACACACGGTCCAAAATCAGATTTCCAACCCACTAAACGTAATCCACCTGGCCTTTCTGTTAAAGTCTCATATCTTACAGCTACATTTCTTGTTACATTTTGCATTAAGTGATCCTCTGATTCAATATTAACATTGAATAAATAGTCATCATTATAATTTGAACTTGATGTACCATAATCCAACGCTTCATTGCTGCTTCGTGTGATACATGTAGAGTATTCATTCATAAGATTCGTCACTTCCACATCGCAAGTCATCTCTAATGTTTGGTGACTGTTTTCAACTGAATCGTTTAACAATTCATTAACCATCCCAACTGAATCCATCATCTGATGATTATCGTTACTAATATTATTGTAACAAAAAGTATCACTGATATTAGCTCTCTCAAATTTGGTTCCATGATTGTTACTTGATAAAAAATCTTGTGTAACTCCATAATTTGCTGACCAAGGGGAGACATTTGCTGGAATTGACATCGACCAATCAACAAAAGTATCATTGAAATTAGTTATTTCATGATTACATGCTTGTATTTGATTAACAGATGAACCACTTGGATAAAAAGGCATAGATACTGAAGCTTCTGAGCTATGAAAAAACGCTAATGCAAGTGAACCTAAAAAAGCAGGCATAAGAGAACCGAGTTAAAAAGATATAAATGGTAGTTATACAGTTAACACAGACCATTAAATATTATTATAAGTGGTAAATAAGTTTGTTTGAGAAGCTAAAAGATTACCATTGTGAGTTTCAAAGTGGTCATTAGCCCAGTTAGAAGCCAGATTGTTACAAGGTGCGGTAATTGATGATGGACCAGCTGACAAATTCTGCACAATGTTAATTACGTATAGTTATTATATTTGTAAACTAGAAATTCAAGTGGATAAATAATTGTTAGCATATAGAATACAAAGACGAACATGAAATATACAAACATCTGCAACTTATCAAGAAATTCCACACAAAAACGAGAGGGTCATGCATGAAACCTAACCCTTTTAGATAACAAAATCAAGTCTTTTTATTACTACATTCATATATCTTGTGACCATGACATTGATATGATATAAACACGTGTTGGTTGTTAAACAGGATTGGATTAATTAGGGTGTTAGAAGTGTTATAAATACTACTGTAACCTTTACTAAAAAGTCAGCTATCGGTATCTCCAGATGGTTTCAATTCTAGATTTCTTGTTTGTAGATCAATATTTATGTTCAATAACAATCCCCTTTCTAAATTTCATGCTCTAATAATTGATATTTAGAGTTAATTCCTATTATTCTTCAGTTCAATTGTGTATTTTGGAAATATATCATATCATATCATATAAGGAATCATATTATTCACTCTAATCACTTAACAATCAGAAAGATTAAGGAAGCATAATCAACAACATTGTGCAGTATTACAAAAACAATACTCCTTTCACCATCAATCACTCCACAATAATCCAAAATATCTCTTCAGATGCATTCAGTTCTTTAAATAAAAGCACACACATCAACAAATACACAACATTACAGCACCATCAAACTCCCGAATACTTAAAATGCAACCAAAAACACAAACAAATTCACTGAATTTTACCTGCGAATAGTCACCACGGGATTTTGCTCCGATCGTATTGAAACACGATTCTAAATCCTCCCATTTGTCTTCAGCGCCGTTGAAGTCAGATACAAAACCATCTTCATCAAACAGAAAGCCATAGGAAGGACTACCATTTGCCATGATCATAGTCTCTTACAAACACAATGCAACTACTATCATAACGTGATCGCTTGAAATCCGAAAGAAAAAAAACCCTCCCCTAACGTATTCAAACAAGCAAAATAAACCACATTTGTGTTTAGATCGTGCCCTAATTTCTGTGAATGGATGGATATATGAACACTGCCAATGGTTTTGCCAGATGGTTTTGAAGACATCCAATCAAGTAATCTGATGTATTCCGGTGAACGGAAGCGTCTTTTTATAGATAAAATAGGCACAACGACTTCAATGACAAACATATTTTGTTTTATACTAATAACAATAAAATATTATTATGAAATACAATGATATATTTATAGGAATAGAAAAATTGGGAAATTAAGATAATCTACATTAGTCATTGATAACCATAAAATAGCATATCTATATTTAACACTTCCGTTTGGTTATCAGTCTCATACGCTTTAAGATAATGCCTCGTTAAAAACTTTGTAAGGAAAACTCAGTAGGATAAAACATTAGTTGCAGCGCCTATTTTCTCCCCCTGATGATTATCAGTTAAGATCCTTGAGTCGGCGCATCCTGATCCCATAAACTAATTTTTTAAATGTTGAGGTTGGAAGTGATTTGGTAAACAAGGATGCCATGCTTTCGTTAGAACGAATTTGTTGACACTAATATCGTCATTGTTTTCCAAGTCATGTGTGAAAAAAAACTTTGGCAAAATATGTCTGGTCCGGTCTCCTTTGACGTATCCTTCCATAAGTTGAGCAATGCATGCAACGTTGTCTTCATGTAAGATTGCCGGCCCCTCGTCTTTAGAAGAAATACCACATGATCCTCGAATGTGTTGTATTAAAGTTCTCAACCAAACACATTCTCGACTAGCTTCATGGATTGCTAATATTTTTGCATTATTAAATCAAGTGGATGTGATTGTTTGCTTTACTGACCGCCATGAAATTGCAGCTCCTCCACTTGTGAATAAATATCTTGTTTGAGATCGACCGGTGTGAGGATCAGACATCCTGCATCAGCAAAACCAACCAAACTTGCTTTGGATTTGTTGGTAAAATAAAAACCCATATCTTTTGTACCTTGAAGGTATCGTAATATTTGTTTTACCAAATTTCAATGTCATATCTTGCCAACAAGTTTAAAAAAAATGATATATCTAGTCGTGTATGACTAGCAATAAACATTAATGCACCAATTGCACTTAAATAAAGTACTTCGGGACCAAGAATTTCCTCATTGTCTTTTGGAGGTCGAAATGGGTCCTTTTCAACATCAAGGGATCTTACAACCACTTGAGTACTCAATGGGTAAAAACAGTCTCTAAGCTGCTTGTTTTTGTATTGTTTTTGTCATAAACAACCTCTAAACTTTTTGTTTGGGTAAAAACAGCCTCTAAACTGCTTGTTTTGTCATAAACACCCTTTAAACAACTTGTTTATGTCATAAACAACCTAGTTTTGTCAAAACATCTTACAAATAACAATTTTTTTTTACTAAAACTACAAACTTTAGGTGTGTCTTTATTATTAGTTTGCTCAATGTTTTAAAAAATCCTCATGGATTTTTATTTGTTATCAGCGAATTGGTGGGCTAAATTTGGAGGCAGTACTCCGGAGTTGCAAAAGTTTGCCATTCGGATTAGTCTCAAATGTAGTGCTACGATCTTTGAGCGAAATTGGAGTGTCTTCCATCAAGTAAGTTGAGAATTAGAGCTTCATTATAATAATATTTTTTTAAGTCATTTAATTAATTTATTTTTTTATTTTTATGGCTTCATACTAGGAGAAGAAACCGATTGGCACAAAACGATTAAACAATTTGGTGTATGTAAAGTTTAATCGTGGATTGAAACAATGATATCAAAGAAAGAACACCACTAATCCTATACTTCTAAAAGAAATTGATGGAAGTAATGAGTGGGCCATGGATGTTATGGATGATGAGAATGAAGATGCTTCAGAAGTTGTGTTTGATGATGATGATGATTTTACACGGCGTGTTGTTGACAAGGCTTATGTGGCATCTGAACCAATTTATTCAACAAGATCAAATGCACCAATTTAATCTAAAGGAAAGGGTGTCGCTTCCTCTACCACCCCTACTACTATAGTACCACCACCTAAGAAAGCACCATCTAAAAGATACATGAACTAATTGATGAAGACGATGAAGGTGATGAGATGGAAGAGGAAATTGGCGTGGGTGAAGATGAATGGGAAGATTTGGAAGTTGGAATTGATGATGATGATGAAGATACCTTGTAGTTGGAAGCACTTAGAGCAGCCTTTTTTTTTATTATCTTTAAAGCAACCTTCTCTTGATTATCTCTTGGTACTTTATACTGTATTATTACAAGTCTTGTTCGGTTGTTCCTTGTTTCTTTTGCAACTTTAGGTGATATATTTTTAAAGCAACCTTATTTGATTATCTCTTAGTTGTTTTTATATGACTTACAAGTCTTACTAATATTTATAAAAATTTATTTTAAACATGTGCGCTTCATGTATGAAAAGCCCACTACTTTTGCGCTTTTTGCTTCGGTTTTAGATCATGTGGCCAAGACACAATTTCAACATTTGCGTGCTTCACGCTTTTGAAAAGCCCACTACTTTTGTGTGCTTCACGCTTTTGAAAACCAAGGATAGGCCAAGACACAATTTCAACATTTGCCTGAGTAAAACCAGGTATAGTCATTCACCAAAATCTAGCATCATTGAGTTTACAACCCAACTATACCTCCTTGACGTTAAATTTTAATGACATTGGGTTTGAATCCGTGCTAAGAAAAGAGTTGGGGTTTTTCTTTAGGGCTATAGAATGTTCAAATATGTCCTGAAACATCAAACGTAATAAATAAGAAACGAAACGGGTTAAAAAAAAAAAAGATGATATCCAAATACTAAAGTACTAAACTTTATATGGATTATTACAAGTTAATACGAAATCATTGTTCATCTTCGATCCATAAATTTCCATACTCAAACAAATTCGAAGAACTTGATCAAAGTCTTTCAATTCTTCAGATGGGCTTGAAGGTCAGGTCAGAGCAGTAAACTGATGTCATTGTTTTGGAGTGTCATTCGTCAGCTAGCAGAAATTGAAGCCATGGTAATTATTTACCCCCTTTTTGTTTTCTAATTTGCTCTTCGCGAAAGTTAAATTTTGTTCGAACTTCGAACCGCTGATTCAAATAACTATATACAACGTACAATCATATTGATTAATTAAAACAGGAAAGTTTTATTTTTGACAGATCGTGTTATGAGTCTCGTATATTTGAGTAGGGCCTTTTGTTTTCGAAATCAATTTGCTATTTTTCATTCATTAGGGTTTGAAAGAGACCTAAAACGTTTAGCAATATGGTTATTAGAAGGTTGATTGGATTGTACTTGATGCAGAGAGATTTGTATATTGCCATTAGTTTTATGAGTTTTAACTCCTGAAAAACCTAGCTTTAGGTGTTCATCGGGTTTGAAGCCAAAATGAATCAGAAGAGTAAAATTGTATTCATGTTGGTTCGATTTACAGGCAGATTCAAGCTAATCAACATGGTGGTTGGTCTACAATGTTGATTTGGGGTGCTAAAGTTGCATAATTTCTTCATGTTTAAACTTAAATTATGTATTTCATCAGGGTCTTGAATCAATTAAATTGCACATTTTTGGTCCATATGTTTTGAAGGGTATCTTTAAATACCTTGATTGCAAAAGGAAAAAGATGAAACAAAACTTGTTACTGACAAAATATACCTTGTATGTTTTTTACAAAAATCTACTATTGATTTTAAAGAATCAACTATTGACTTTGTTTTAGCTTTCATCAACTATTGGTTATATAACTGTCATACGTATCACGCTTTAGGCGAAAGGTGCATGTGAACTATACGTTTTTCGCAATTCTCAACATATTTTTGTTTTGAATATGTATGCATATTATTGTGTTTTTTATTGACATGTGGGCTATTGGTAGTTTTTGTTGAGTGGTGGGACTTGCATGTGGTTCACCAAAATTTTTTAGAAAAAACAGAAACCAAATTTGGATTTTTTTTTTTGATCATTTTTATTTTTTATTTATGTAGGCTACTTCAAAGAAGGTAATAACAAGGGAAGAATGGGAGAAAAAACTTGATGATGTTAAAATCCAAAAAGAAGACATGAATAAATTGGTTATGAATTTTTTGGTAACCGAGGGATATGTTGATGCAGCAGAGAAGTTTCGCATGGAATCTGGCACTGAACGTATCCTTTTTGTATTTATAATATTATTGATTGATTTGGATGCTTATATACACATACACACACACACATATATATATAAATATTTTGAATTTTCTTATAGATAAATAGCAGATATAGATCTTGCAACCATTACAGATCGTATGGCTGTTAAAAAGGCAGTACAATCGGGGAATGTTGAAGATGCAATTGAAAAGGTTAATGATTTGAACCCCGAGGTTAGTTGCTTCTTTTTCTTTTTGGTTGATTATACTACTTTTATTCTTGAAAAATGCAATAACTCTTATTAATCAAAATGTAAAGTTATTAATTTTCTTGTTGTTGGCATAACAAATTACTAATGGTACTGGTTTTGGTCCACAAGATTTCCCCACTTTCATTGTTCTTGAAGTGCATTCATGGCATCATACTATTTTCTCTCTGATTATAATGATCAGATATTTCTTTTTTAGTATGTATATACAAAATTACAAAAACCTTAGCTAAAAAGAAAAGGTTCAATGTATTTAACGGATTAAATGTTGCTTAATGTGTTTACATTTTACAACCTTCTGAATTGTGTTTCTATAAGTAAAATTTGGACTTTTTTTATTTACAGGAATCATGATATTATCATTATTATTAGTTTCTTATAGAATAATAAAAAAATTGACCAATTAAGTATTGCTGTATTAGCATATTGTAAGTTCTCTTTCTATGATGTAACTATAAATATTAATGGGACACAAAGTGGATGAAGATGGTTTAGCTACTGAAACCTACTTTTTATTCATCATTTACTTTTAATGTATTATTTATTTTATAAAAATGTTACATTGACAAATGCTTTATGCAGATTCTAGATACAAATCCCCAACTATTTTTCCATCTGCAACAGCAAAGGTTAATAGAATTGATTAGAAACGGGAAGATTGCAGAGGCTTTGGAATTTGCGCAGGAGGAACTTGCTCCAAGAGGAGAGGAAAATGTAACATGTCACTTTTTTTTAACTATTTTTAAAATTTACCTCCTCACATTTGCGCCTCATGAAAATCAAAATTTTTTCTCATTTTTTTAGTTGAGATGGCCTATTTGCTTGCTTGTAATCCCATAATATTTGCCTTCTCATTCTTGAAGGGAATTTGATCTTTTTGAGAAATAGGAACACTTTCCTAAACTTCATATATGGTGTTATTTAAGATGTGAAAACCTTAGAAAACTCAAGCCAAACAATATATTTTTTTTAAAGAAGGTTCACTTTTAGAAGTTATTTTGTCACCTTTTTTATTACAAAAAAAAAAACGATGAGTATTTATTTAAAAATATATGTAAAAAATAATAAAATAACTCGTTTTTATGAATATTCAGCGAAATGTTAGATATGTAACATGGTTATAACATGTAAGTTACATATGTAACTTTCGTCTTTTTTTTTTTTTTTTTGTATAAAATAATTTTTAAATTTTTTTTTACTCGGAGCTTTTTTATATATCCTTTTACCAAAAGTTTTAGAATTTAATGTAGAATTTATCTTAAAAATACTTTTTTTTTAATTGGGTATTTCTAGGGTTTTCTCATCTTAAGTGGGATTTCAAATAACCCACCCCTATATATATATATATATATGCTATCTGGATTAATTGAAAAATTAGTTTTTAAATCTATTGGATTTTTTTCTTAATTTTTTCGAAGGGAGACCTTTAAAACATTTTCATTTTTCTCAAGAAAGTAAACGGGGGCCTGTTATCACATTGGTTCTTATTTCACTCTATAAATGGGACCCACAAAATACAAAATGTGAAGTAATTTCTCTAAAGTAAGATCCCGCCTTTACAGCAAAGCTTTCTAGAAGAATTGGAAAGAACAGTTGCACTGCTGGCATTTGAAGACGTGAAGAATAGTCCCGTTGGAGATCTTTTAGACATATCGCAGCGTCTAAAAACCGCTAGTGAGGTCAATGCAGCAATCCTTACAAGTCAAAGCCATGAAAAAGGTTTGTTTTTTCTTTCTCAAATTTTACTAAAATAGTTTAAGTAAACTGAATATTGGCAGTTAATATTAAGGTTCACATTTTTATTTTTTTGCTTATTGTGTTTATTATGTCCTGCATAACTTGTTAAAAGCTAGGGTTTAGGATTCTAAGATCAAATATTAGTTGGTCAATGTCATTCTATAGTTGAATGCTAACAAGACACCTTTACTCATATAAATGGTCTTTTTGACCTGTCAACACTTTCTTTATTGAATGTCATTAATAATATATTCACTGGGTAGGTTGTTGTTGTTGTTGTTATTAAAGATAGTAAAAAAAAAAAAAAAAAATTCTGTGGTATATCGGAGCTGTTGTTAGGTAAAACCATTTTATCCTTCATTATCTCCTGGAAGAAGATGAAGAACATGTTTGGAAAAACTTCTAAGAGAAACCATGAAAACCCAAAATCTTTAAAAATCAAAATCTTGAAATGAAAACTCAGTTTTTTGTAGTCAAATCCTTATTCATCAAGAAGATAAAGAAATTGAGTTTTGAAGTAGCTTGATTAAAAAAAAAAGGTTTTGGGTTTTCAAAGTTTGTCTTTAAAGTTTGTATATTTACATATAATTTGGTTTTGGGTTTTCCCAAATCTTGTATATCATCTTTCTCAAGAAGATTATGATCAAGGGTAAAACAGTAAATTTACCCCCACATTAACCGCTCCAATTTGACGATATCTACTTCAGGTATCATTGGACCAAAAGTGTGCAAAGTTCCTTTCTAGGGACGAATTTCGTAACATCTGAAATGCCACAGGGTGAAAAGTGAACTTTTTCCTATAAATATGATTATAAAACTATTATTATAAAAATTATATTAAATTCCTTTAATACACAATATGTATTTAACTAGTCTTTTTGGGCCCTTTATCAACAATGTATAACCCAACCTCCAAAGTGACCGTTTGTATCATAAACGGGTTGAGATGCTACCTCTAAGAGATGCTAATCCTAATTTTGATGTTAAACATAGGATCTCTTGACTCTAAGATTTAGATATTGTTTATTTATATAAGATTTATGCTTGAAATCTAATTTCTTTGAAACAGTAACTTTTGATAGGAGAAATAGGAATAAGTCAATAATAGTTAACAGATATTAACACTTGTTAACTCAACTCAATAACGTTTCCTACATTCTTATTGAGGCCCTAAAATTTAATGTAACTTTCGACAACCAAGAGTTGCTTAATAAGTAGGGTTGTGCAAATCTGTAACCTTTTGCTTTTTTGAGTGATTATATCAAGTTAAAGATCAAATTGTAATAGAATTAAACTGATGCATAAAAACTTTCAAAAATCAAAAGGGTGGCACATGGGTTTACTACTGTCACCAAAAATAATGTGAAGAGTTAATTGCACAAATGGTCCCTGACTCCCTGTGGTTTGATCAAATTGCATGTTTGGCCCTTTGATTTACAAAGTTGCAAAGTTAGTCCAAATGTTTGTGATATGGTTGCACTTGTAGCCCATGGGCCATGACCATAACAGTAGTTAGTTTTTAATGGAAAATTAGCCCATAAGCCATCCACATTACTTGTGATTGCAAACATTACTAGAAAAGAGTTGAAATTAGTAAAAAAATCAATAAAGAAAAGATTTAAATTATTAAAAATCAATAAAAATGAGTTATTATCAGTAAAAAAATCACAATTTTTTTTTTCTGGTTTTTACAAAAGTTTATTGATTCTAACTCGTTTTTGGGTTAAGTTTGCAACCGTTAATCACATGGATGGAGCATGGACAAATTTTCCATTAAAATTAACTGGTGTTAAGGTCACAAGCTAAAGACGCAACTATATCACAAACATTTGGACTAACTTTGCAATTTTTAAAATCTGAGGGTCAAACGTGCAATTTGATCAAACCACAGAGGCCATTTATGCAATTTACTCTAAAATAAAGTAAAAAAACCTTGATTGAAACACATCTTCTAATTTATTGAACAATACCAGAATATCAAATTGAAACTTAAAATATGCCCTTAGATTTACAATATTAGAGTATATCTGAGTCCTGTAAGTCTTTTAAACTTGATTATCATGAGTAGAATTTGTTGTACATTTGTTACAACTTACAAGTAGGTCACGTTTGGGATTATCTTGTTGCAATTTCACATCAATACTTTGTTGACTAAGTTTGACCTCAAAGTCATAACGTATTTATCTATAAGAATACAAATAAAGCAGTTTAGGATATTGTATGCCTCAAAAACACGCGTTTAACCCCTTTTCTTCTTAACACAATTATATTTCTTTATTCACGTAAAATCTTTATTAACAATTCGTGTTTTTGTTGATGAGACATGATTTACAGACCCGAAACTACCAGGTTTGTTAAAAATGCTTTTGTGGGCTCAAAACCAGCTTGATGAAAAGGCGATTTATCCGCGAATAACAGATTTATTCACCGGTACTCTTGAAGACCCGTCAGTTTGAACCGGACATTCGTTACAAATCATTTGCAGAATTAAAAGCTCATGAAACAGAAATGTGGTTTGGTGTTTTGATAAAAAAAATTGTTTTCATGATGTGTTGTAGTCTTGAAAATCAGTTTTATGTGCTTTGTAAGGATTTTAGCATGATTGGATGTGAAAGGTATATTTATAAATGTTCACTTTCGGATATAAATATTTCATTGATACTTTGTTGTTGTATGTATAATGTAGGTAAATAAATTATTTAACTAACAGGAAATAACTGTTTATTTTACCTTTCAGAAACATAAGAAATAGCACTATGCTCTTTACAATTTCTTTTGATTGATTTTCAGAGAAAATTAAGCAATCACTATAAAATCATTAAAACATTTTTTTGGAAGCATTTGAAAAAACTAATACCTTTCAAGCTTGCCATCATAATAATTCTTTAACCGTTTTCTACCGTTTTAATACTGCTTGAACAACATTCGTTTTAAGTTGTTGAATGACCATAAAGAGTAGAAGTTATTGTTCGAAATAAATCCCACTTTAGAGATGAAAATTGTAGATATATTTGGTATTGATTTTCTTGGAGATGTTATACGCATTTAAAAGAGGAAATGGATGTTATTTCACGAATCCAATATTGTGGGCCAGTGTGAAAGACGTTTGATGATGAAACGTGAGAATAAAACATTTTTTAATTTTTTTGGAACAACAAGATGAAACAAGTATTCAAGATTGTTGTGATTTCTATAGTTCGAGTGGACGTAAAGTTGATATACAAACGTAAATTTGATACACTATTAAAGATTCTGGTTATCTCATTACTATATCGGTGTGGATATACCAAAAGTATTTTTTTTATAAATTTCTTTGTGTTATTAAGATGTAGCAAAATAAAACATGTGGGCCCAAGTTAACAATATCCTAACACGTTTTTAGTTTATAGTCCTTTCTTTGTTGGGGGTTTGAAGGAGACCATGGTAGTAACGGCTTCCTTTAAAGTTTAAAACATTAAAAAGCAAACACCTTTTACAAAAAGTTAACATAAAACGACCCTTTACTTTAATGACAAGTACTATTAGAGGTCCTCACTTTAAATCTTCTTTTTAAACTGCCGAAACTAAATGACATGTACTTACCTACCATACTCTTTTATCTTTATGAGAATATGTTGGAACAAATTATGGAGGACAATTCAAGACTAATTTTCAGAGCATTTGATGGGTTTTTAGTATACTAATTATTCAGAAGCTTACATAAATATTGGAAATATACCAACGTGCTTTGCTTTGATGATGAAAAGCTAAGAAAACGTATTGTGTTATGTTAAAGAAGGACTAGAGTGATCAAACCGAGAACCGGTTCCGGTTCCTAACCGGTTTTTTTGTTGGTTTTGAGCGGTTTTTGGTCGGTTTTGACCGGTTCCAGTTCCGGTTATGGTTATGGTTAGGTTCCGGAACCAATGAGGAACCGCCGGTTCGGATCGGTTCCACCGGTTCCGGTTCCAGAACCGGTGTTTTTGAACACCTCTAAGAAGGGCTACGTTGAACACGACCCGTTTAAGACAACCATCAAACCAATCATGAAGCCTTTAATTAAATAAGTCATTTGCTTATACCTTAACACGAATATATCCAAAAAGAGGGTTCCACAACACATTGTATTTAATACGATTAACTGTAATTGGTTTAATAACAAGAATGGCATGACACGACACGACACTGACACATTCAACATATGATCATTACATGGCAACATGGCTCACTAGACATGTTAACAAATAATAAGACACATTAACATGATATTATAAAAGTTATAAAAAAATTAAAAAATCCATATTAATTGTAATGTATCTAGTTATTTATAGATTATAAAACTATATCGTTTAGTAAATGAGTTGTATCAACCTATTAAGCTATTTAACACGACAGATAAAGACAGAGTTGGAAGAGTTCATTGTAGCATGAAAGGTTGAAAGGGTCAAAAGAGGTAAAAATGACAAGAGTGAATCCTTCACCCTAATAATGACACACAATCCAAACCACGATCTTTTCTACAAGTTTTAGTCAATAAAATAAAGGCAGTTAAAAATGCAAATTGCATAATAACAAAGACTCAAAGAGCTAAGTTAAAGAACTAAAATTTCATTTGTATCCATGCAAATAGTTCATTCCACTGACCCGTATCAACCCATCGGGTCATGGCTCGAACTCCACATTAGCAACCTAGTAAAAACTAAGAACTAAACCCATTTTAAGGATCTGAACAAAGCTAAAAACATCCGAATACTAGTAGAAAGCTAGATCCGAGTAGATTAATCTAACCCCGAGCAAAAAGCCAAAAAAAGATACTAGAAAGATTCGACCCATATAACATAGATCCATGTAGTACTCGAGGAATGTGATTCTTGTTGCTTTGGCAAGGGTAGTTTCGTAATTTTGTGATGCTCCATCACATGACAATGATGATGATGGTCATTATGATGATGATGATAGGTGCCATCATCAAAGTTGAGAGCATAACTTGAAGGATCATAGTGAAAATTAAGTTGTTTCTTGGGACCTCCATAAAGAAATGTCTGTTTTTTTACTGCTTTTTTCATAGCTGCTTTCAATCTCCAAAATAAGCTTCTACATTGTTTCTTTGAGCATGTGTTCATCCACACCAATCTCTCAATAACACCCATTTCTTTAATCAATAACCAAAGTAAGCTTTTTTTCTTGCTTTTTGTTGATAAAATCTTGAATCTTGATCACTACCCACTTCAAGAAACTTCAATTCTTTAGTAAAGGAACAGATTTAGAGAAAATTTATGACCACCCACTTTATGATATATCCGAATTTTGGCACAAAAGATAGTAGCTTGCTACAAGAAACCTCAAATTTAGCACATACCTAGAGAGAGATTAATTTGATGCAATACCAATTCAAGAAAGTTTTCTAGAGAGAGAATGCGTGTTTTGCTGGAATACCCGCTTCAAGAAACTTAAAATTTAACACAACATAAACACACTCAAGGGGAGAGAAAGATCTAGAGACAGAGAGTGCCTACTTCAAGAAACAAGATTTTTTGGAAAATAAGAAAATATTAGTGAAGTTGAATACCCAATTCAAGAATAAATAGAAGTTGCATAAAGATTCAAAATTCCCACTTCAAGTTTTGCACACAGAAAGAAAACTCACCATGCTTGATTAAAAAAAAAAAAATTTAAGCAGAAAAGAACAAAGATGAGGGGATTAGTGTGATAGGATTGAAGAATCTTGAAAAGTTGCATATAGATTCAAGATTGAATAGTTCCCACTTTATGAAGTTTAAAACATCAACATAGGAAAAGTGTGAGGGTGAATAAGATCTTTTGTACGTGGGTTAGATTGGGGCTTGACGAGTACAGTCATATAAAGCAAAAAAGAAATCAATTTTTTATTATTATCTTCAACAAAGTGTTTTAGGTGTTCTATAGAGGAAGCTATCCCACTTTGATCTACACTGTATTTACACTCTTTACTCCAAAAGCTAATTTTTTTTATTCTGAATTCTGTTGCACTTGCCGGAGGGAAAAAAGAAAATCAAAATTATACATAGTCTAAAAATTTAAATACAAGACTCTCTCGAATTTCTGGTAGACTGCATTTACTACATGTATCTTAGTTAGCATGTCACATCAATTTTGTACTCATTTTTTTTCTATAAACATGTTTTATCCCAACACATCATTCCCACATGCACACTTTTTATTTCACATCATTATTTTTTTTTCTTTTTATATGCTAAGTATCTTATTTTTAACTAAAAATTTATACTTGATAAATAAAATAAAATGTAAATTAGATTTTATAAGATATTACATTAGTTAGCATTAACTTAATTAAAATCTTTTTATGAATTAAAATCTGCTTTTAATATAAATTTAAAATATTACGTTTTTTTGTTTTAAGAAAAACTGCATTTTAATTTAAAGAAATTTATTATTTAATTGAGGTGGTTCATTCATCCTACGAACACAGCACCCAGCAACGTGCACTCCTTAACGTGCGCCCCTTCTCCGACTCTCTCCATTGCGCACTTCCGGCGACGGGTCTCCTCCAACGGACATCGTTAGAGT
The DNA here is from genome assembly GCA_009936405.2 of Stevia rebaudiana. Taxonomy (NCBI): domain Eukaryota; kingdom Viridiplantae; phylum Streptophyta; class Magnoliopsida; order Asterales; family Asteraceae; genus Stevia; species Stevia rebaudiana. The sequence continues at coordinate 5,726,635 of WOUH02000012.1, forward strand.
CAGTCTAAGGGAAGAAGGTAAAAGACATGGGTAGCTCGATAGGCTTAGCGGGTAAAGCTAGGACATAAGACCACCAAACAACTAGGGCCTTCGATTTTTGAACAAAAAACTAAGTATCTCTTTGTGATCATTAATTTTGATATTTTTGTGAATTAGGTTACATAAAAAATTGATCAAAAGCTAATATTATAAAATATAAGATATCTTATTTGAACCTATCAGATGACAAAAATTGTTTGAGATGGGCAAAATAGTATTTTTACCAAATGTTATAAAATTAAGAGTTTTATAACTCTTAAAACATAATATACAAGACATAAAGTTTGATTCACTCTTAAAACACTATGTACAATTCTTTAAAACATATTATTGACTTTTAAATAAACTTCCACCATGATTTTTAAACGGCCAAAACTTTTTCATAAGTTAATATATATATATATTTTTTAAATTGCATCATAAAAATGAGCATTTAATTCTCTTTAATTTTAGCATAATATTGCTATACATTTGAGAAAGGCAATACATTTTTTTTCAAATGTCTTATTGTAGGAGTTTTACAACTTTTAAAGCACAATGGCATTAACATTTTCGAATGTTAATATATATATATATATATATATAGGATGGAGATCAAATGAAAACCACTAAAAGTTGTAAAAACCAAGAAAACTACTATCAACCGATATTTAAAAAAAAATTATTTCATGAATTTTAGTTATAAGGTTAAAAATGTAACAAACAAAAAAAAAATATATGTAGATCGTATTTTACATATATGTAACTTGTATATTACATGTACGTATATAGTATAATTTACATATGTATACATACATGTAAAAACGTGACATACATATTTGTTTTTTAATTTTTTTGTTTTCTATCTTTTTAACCTTATAAATAACAATTGTGAAAAAAAAAATTAATTAAAATTCTTTGTTTGTAGTAGTTTTCTCGGTTTTCTTAACTTTTAGTGGTTTTCATTTGAATTCTCCCATATTTATATATATATATATATATATATATTTATATATAT